>CAUYTI010143326.1:0-10609 GCA_963575145.1 Galago senegalensis
CACACCTGACCTCCCTCTCCAGGCCCTGGAAGACACATCTGACCTCCCTCTCCAGGCCCCTGGAAGGCAACCTGAACTCCCTCTCCAGGCCCTGGAAGGCACACCTGACCTCCCTCTCCAGGCCCTTTGCACAATGTGGAAGGACTTTTCTCCATTGGCCACAGATTCCCTGGCACATCCAGGGCTCTTCTCACAGCATCACACGTGTCAGTTCCGTGGACCAGGATGGTATTTTCTGGATTCTTCCTCAACGCTCTCTTTTCAGGTTCCGTAGCACCAAAGGTCAAGTGATTAAAACTTGGAACACTGGACTCGTAACCCTGCATAGATGGGTCTTCCCTTTGTCTGTCTGCCTCACCACTGGATCGCCAAAACATAGGAAGCTTCAACAAATATTTATTTGTTTAATGAATACATGTTTTTTTTTGAGACAGAGTCTCACCCTGGGTAAAGTGCCATGGCGTTACAACTCACCACAACCTCAAATTCTTGGGCTTAAATGATCCTCTTGCCTCAGCCTGCTGAGTAGCTGGGACTACAGGTACCCCCACAATGCCTGGCTAGTTTTTCCTATTTTCTAAGTAGAAGCAGGGTCTTGCTAGTCTTAAACTCCTGAGCTCAGGCAATCCACCTGCCTCAGCCTCAGTAAATAATGTTTTAAAACACAGTGTACTGAGTAAATAAGACCAACCTTCAAGATGAGAACAGCAACAAAATCATACAACATATGATCAATTCTGCAAAAGTTCAGTAGAGAGCAAACAAGACAGGGAAGAATTTCTGGGTAAGACAACAGGAAAGTGAGCTGGCATCAAGTTGCTTCTCCTCTGTGGTCACTGCACCAGGAGTACATGGGACATGACAGGGTCTATAGCTCAGCTTCAAATTATCTCAGTCATTGAAAACCCCAATCGCTGTGGCAAACACAAACAGCACCAGCTCGGCCCTGAGTCACATCTGTAAACAATTTAAAAAATACAAATACACTATGTTAAATAGCCAGGCCCAAGAGATGGCAAGACAACATGTATAAAAAAGAGTAGAACGTTCAGGTAACTGGAACAGATTTAAAGGAGACCCAAAAAAATAGAGCTGTTGAACATAAAAAAAGAAAAATCCCCAACGACTGTGATGATCCTTCTTGTGCACGGAAGGAGAAGCTGCTGAGAATTTCCACAAGGAACTCAGAAACTTCTAAAAAAAAAAAAGTGATCAAATGAAAATCATAGAACAGAACTCTACATCAACAAATATTCAAGCTCAGTGGGTGGATTTAACAAAACTTGGATGGGAAAAAATTAGGGGAAAAGAGTCAGATGCTAATCTGAAGAGTAACCCGGAAAGTGGCAAATTATGGAACATATACAGGGCACAAGCAATACCAGGAGAAGGACCAGCACCTGTGCAGTCACAAGCCCAGAGATGAGGACACACAAAAGGGAAGAGAAACAATATCATATTTCAGATAACTTTTCAAAACTAAACACTAAAGGACAAATGTTACAAGCCCAAGGAACATTATAACCCAAATATAGTAAATAAACACACACTCACACACATACATAAACGCACATTATACTGAAACTTTGAAAACCAAAGGCAAAGCAAATTTAAAATTTTGTCACACATGGCCGGAGGAAAGGGGCCGGCTCCTCAAAAAGAGGGGTAGGAAGTGACATTGACGACTTTCTTCCCAACAGAGGAAATGCAGAACCCAAAGACAGAGAGACTCAAAGGAAAACAAGTGTTAAAGGACTAAAGGAGAATCGCTGCTGAGCTTGAATTCTGTCCAGTGCAATAATAACCTTTGAGAATGTGAAGGAAATGAATACAATTTCAGACAAATGTAAACAAGCAATTTCAGCATCGCCAAGCCAGCAGTGGGGGAAATAGTAACTTTGCTCATCAAGCAGGGGGACCTATATTCAGGGGGAGATCAGAGAACATTGTGAGGGGTGAGGATCCAGTGTAGACCGAGGCAAATCTCAGTAACACGGGCTACCTGCAGCACTAAAATAAAGTCTCCTGAAATAACGTGTCTTACCCCAGGAGTCATTCCCAGTTCCACTGTGTGGCCTTTTACCCTGCCTGTACTTATTTTGGTCTTAGCCAAATATTCAAGGGGACCCCTGTGCATATTTCTGGGGCTCTTCTGTGTGGAGCTCCTTTCTCTCAAGCCCTCTGAACTCAATTTCTACCCAGTGAACTTTCAAGAACTCTGTCTCTCCAGCTTGGGAAAGCCACCAGTCTGGATCTGAGCCCCTTCCCCTTACCCCACTCTGCAGTCGGGGATCATGTCTAGGCACACAGTCTGGGCAATCTCAGGGATCCTCTGGTCAATATTTCTTCTCTTAGTAGCTCATTTTCCTACTCTGTCCACTGTACAACATCCATTTTTCTATCTATGAACACAAAAGTCATAAGCACTATCCCTCATTCACTTAAACAGAATAATACACCTGCCCTCCTCCCAGGTAATGCAAAACCTTCATTATCACTATTTATCCCTTCTCTGATTTATATACAGTTTGTCTATGTTTTAAACTTGAATAATCTAAAATGCTGAACACTGATAATTATTGGACATGTAAAGGATCAGACAACAATCAAGAGAAAAGTCAGTCGATAGAAACAGACCCCCAGATGATGGTGGTTTGAATGGCCTATAACGAGGTGAATATAACTATAAACATGTTCCAGTTGCTCAAGGACATAAGAAAAATATAACGAGGAGATAAATGGTAAATGTGAAGAAAAGAAAACACCTAAAGGATAGACCAGCCGCTGGATACAAGCCAGGGTCCAGGAACACCCACAAACAAGAACACTCGATTTATTTATAATAAAGGCAATGGTACAGGTCTGACTCTTCTCAGGTAAAGAGTGGTGGATAAATTGTAGACAGTGTGAGATAAAAGGGTGTGATTTCTCTATCATTCTATGCTAAAAGTTGGTCCCACTGGATTACAGACCTCAAAATGAAAGTTAGAACAGTAAAACTTCTCAAAGGTCTACAGGAGAGTATCTTCATGACCTCAGAAGTCAGGAAAATACTTTTTTTAAAAACCCCAGGATATTAAAAAGCACTGATCATAAAGGAAAAGGTTTCTAAATTGGATTATGTCAAATAATACTCCATTCCCTCAAAAGACATGCATAAATAAGTAAAGCCACAGGTAGAAAAGTATGTGTGTAATAAATCTGGTCTAAGAAGGGCTCTTGGTTTCAGAGGAAAGGAGAATATATGCAGAACTCCCTCAAATCAATAAACAGACAACCCAGCAGAAAAGCAGACGAAAGACTTGAATGGGCTTCTCCAAGAGCAGATAGTTCAACAGCTCATAAAGATGTCTCACCCTTGTTAGTGGTTGAGGAAATGAAAAATAAAATAGAAGTGAAGGACCTC
This sequence comes from Galago senegalensis, assembly GCA_963575145.1. Classification (NCBI taxonomy): domain Eukaryota; kingdom Metazoa; phylum Chordata; class Mammalia; order Primates; family Galagidae; genus Galago; species Galago senegalensis. Next base: position 3,407 of record CAUYTI010143326.1, read on the forward strand.
TTATACTCACCAGAATGGCTAAAATTAAAAGGACCAGCAGAACCAGGCGTCACCAGGGTGCAAGGGGCAGGGGAGGAACTCTTGCATCGCTGGTGGGATGGTGCATTGAAATAACCTCCCTGTAAGATGTAAGTGATGGCCCAGACTATGGCCATGCCAGTTCACTCATCCTCAACATCCACCATTTATATATAAAATACAAATGAATAAGGACGGCTGAATCTCACCAATGAACATTGACCAGAAGAAGCAAGACTATCCTATCCTTTTCATCTAGTAATTAAAAACACTAAACTATAATAGTTACAGTTGTATAATTATGAGCTAAAATTTTAAAGAAAAGGATTATCATAAAAGTTGGAAGAGTGAATTACCCATGGTATGAGGAGAGCATTATCTGGTGGAACAGGACAGAGACTTCCAGGAGGGGAGAAATATCTCATTTCTTGATACTTTTTTCTATTTAGAAACCATCGCTTTACACTACGGTATATACTTTACATCTCTATGTGAAGATATTTATCTATATTAACACAATGCAAAATACATGCTGTTTTATTTCTTACTTTCATGTGGGGGTTGGTGTTCTGGGGCGCTCACTTTGTGAGCCATCACTGAGATGTGAACTTAGAAATTTTACTCTCTTCTGTATGTGTGGTAGTAGCAGAAGTACTGTACCAAGAAAATAACAATGCAGGGTTTGAGTTAGATGTTTTCTCTGGCAAAAAGCTCCATCAAGATATGGTCTTGAACAAGAGCAAGGAAGCCATGAGGTATATGTCACACAGTGGCAGAGAGGAGCATAAAGACAGCAGGGAAGTTCAAATTATGTCCCCAGAAAATATTCAGGATGTAGGATGTGCAGGTGCAGAGGCTGGTTAGAGCCCCTTGTAGTGTGTGAGTGTGTGTGTGTGTGTGTGAGAGGGAGAGAGATTAACTATATTCTGAAAACAATGCAAGTTCATTAAAAGCTTTTACAAAGGGAAACACAAAGTGAAAAGACAAACACTTACAATCCTTCTATTTAGAAATCATCGCTTTACACTACGGTATATACTTTACATCTCTATGTCAAGATATTTATCTATCTCTATTAACACGAAGCAAGGTTTATAACAAGTGTTCAATAAATGCTGTTTTCTTTCTTACTTTCATCATAGGAAGTAGCTTTTATTATTCCATTTGAAACCTGTGATTCTGAGCCAGTGCTGTAATATAGAGGAAGAACGAGCTTTTTTTATTCTGAAACATTGACGTTACGGGAGTCAATAGCTGCTGGCTTCCGTGCCGTGCTGTGTCAGCGATGCATATAATTATCATCATCTGACATTTATTGAGCACCCACTGAGGAAAAGACATTGCACTGGATGCGGCATGAACAATATTTAAAAGGAAAAGGCTACTATAGAAACCAACAGAAAAGGAATAATTGATTTAAAAAAAAAGTAATCCAACTTTTCATTATATATGGGCATATTCTCTTTGTGACATGCTTATTTTAAAAGCAAAGAAAGACATAGTATAGTATCACAGGCTAGAGAGAAAGTAGGAAATTCAGTGTTTATGCAAAAGTGCAAACGCTGTTCCTTACTCCTCCTCTATCTGTTTCTCCCTAGTTCATCACAGAAGCCTCAGTGATTTTCACATATATGTCCTAGGAACATCTGTCTTTGAAACTCCTGACACTAATTTTTAACTGACCACACCTCTGTCTGGACCTCCCTCAGGAAGCTCAAACTCATCATCCTCCCCTCCTCCCCCAGAATGGCCCTCTTGATTTCCTAATCGATTCTGCAGCATCACGCATCTTTCCAGCTTGAGTCATAGAGAAATCCTTGACATTTCACTTCTCACCCCCACGGCGTGAGTCACAAGCCTCACTGATGACACCTGCTCCACCCTCAGTGCCGCTTCTCCCCACCACCTCCTACCCACTCAGTATCTCTCACCTTTGCTATCCTAAGCGCCTCTTCAAAGGGCTTGTGCCCATCCTCTGCTAATCCTCTCTCTGCTATAGTCATTTATCTTTTTAACAGTGATCGTACCATGTTATAGTAAGACCTTAAAGATTCCCCAGTGCTACAGGGCAATGTCAAAATTCCTAAACAAGATAGCCAAGCCTTCTCATTCCCTGTCCCTAGTTTGATGCAAATTTCGGTGACCAAGATTCCTTAATAATACTCTCACACAGCATTGAATTGGATGTCTCCAAATCTTTGTTTCTGGCATTCCCATTTGCCTGAAATGGACTCTTTTTTTTTTTGGCCAGTACGGGTTTGAACCCACCACCTCCAGTATATGGAGCCGGCGTCCTACTCCTTTGAGCCACAGGTGCTGCCCCAGCTCCTTTTTCCTTTCAGTTATGGCAAACTTCCATTAGATCTAACACAAAACTTATTCTTGCTTTCCCTCCCTGAGTGCAAAATTATGTCTTTTTCTGTTATGGTCCCAAACAAGACCTACTCGGTTTAGTCACTTGCCTTTCTCGTTTGCCTCCTGCAGGATTCTTTATTCTTTCAGTAAGTTGGTGAGGACGTAATGGTCAAGCCAGCAGACACCGTTCCTGGCCCTGGGCATAGGAGGCAAGCAAGACAGGCTTGAGTTTGACCCTGAGGATCTTATATTCTTGCGGGGGGAGGCCACACAACAGAAGTGAACAGATGAATGAGATCATTTCAGAGGACTTATGTTATGAAGGATGTAAAACGGGGGGACAGAAAATGACCAGGGGGATCTATTTGGATAATTTGGGAGGTCATTTCTACTCAAATGGCAACACATCTGAGTTAGGAGAAGGAAGTAGGCATGGGGAGAAGCAGTAAAACCCGTTCCAGACAACAGAGCAGCGTTGGCTAAGACCTGAGTTGGGACCACACAGAAAAGAAGGCCAGGGGGATGCACCATGAAGGATGGGGCAGCACAGGGCAAGTCCAGGGCCAGAGCACACAGGCTTTCTTTTATGAAATATTTTTTGGTTTTAATGGTTGCCCTAAGGTAGCGGTTCTCAACCTGTGGGTCTTGACCCCTTTGGTGGTCAAATGATCCTTTAATAGGGGTCACCTAACTACATCCTGCAAATCACATATTTATATTATGATTCATAACAGTAGCAAAATTATAGTTATGAAGTAGCAATGAAAATAATTTTATGGTTGGGGGCCACCACAACATGACGAACTGTATTAAAGGGTCGGGGCATTAGGAAGGTTGAGAACCACTGCCCTGAGTGTTACAACATACACCTTTATTTAATTACAGTTTACCCTCTAATACCGTTCTGCTGATTCACATGCTATGTGAGAATCTTACCATTATACAATTCCACTTTCTCCCTTTCATCGTCTGAGCTGGTCTTGCTGTGCATTTAACTTTCACATCCAGTATAAATCTATGACCCACTGCTACTGTTCAGCTGTTTCGTTTTAATGATCAATTATCTTTTGTTAGAGTGATTGAAATGAAGAAAAAATGTTTTTTGTATTTACATTCTTTGTGACTGTTTCAGGGGGTTTCCACCTCTCTCCGTCGGCCTCTGTCTCTGAATCACACTCCTCTTGTCGGAAGAACTTCCCGGAATACTCACCTTACTGCGAGATAGCTCATAATACATTTTTAAATTTTTTTTTTTGTTTGTTTGAGAAAATATTTCTTCTTCACCATTGAAAGGTGTCTGTAGTAGATATAGGATTCTGGGTTGACAATTCTTTTCTAACGTTTTAGATTTTACTCCATCGTCTTCTGGCTTGGATAGTTTCCAGTGACAAGTCTTCTGTCATCTTCATCATTTCCCTTCCATACAAAGAGCCTTTGCTTCCTGGATTCTTTCAATATTTTCCCTTTATTTTTGGTTGTCAGTAGTTTGAGTACAATAGGCCTACGTGTTGTCATACACTTTTTTCTTTTCCAGTGTTAATCGTGGTTGGGGCTCTCTGAGTTTCTCGAATCCTTAATCTTACATGTTTAATTATGTTAGGAAGATTATAATTCATTATCCCCACAAGTGTGTCACATGTTCTCTCTGTTCCCCTGGAATTCATTTTATACCTGCCGGACCTTTTCATGGTGCCCCACCTCTCTGGACGTTTTTCTCCTACTGGTTTTCATCTTGTGTTTCAGTTTCGGTGGCTTCTATTGACCTATATCCAAATTGACTGATTTTTTTCTGTCTGATATGTATTGAGTCTCCTGGTAGGTTCATCTCAGGATCTCTTCCTCTCCGTTGCCTAGATTTTCATATCTAGTCTCTGGGCTGAAATCCTCCGTCTATTCTTGCTTGCTGTTCCCCTTTCCCACAAAGCCTCTGACTTATTAATCTCCTTTATAACGTTTCTAATGTTTGAGTCATTCCTGGGCCTGTTTCAGTCAATTGTTGGTTTCTTGGCAGTGTTTTTGTGTATAGCAACTTTTGTTTTACATCTGACTGTTGTTTGCCCACAGACGTCATGGGCAGGATGGTCGAGGCTGCTGTAAGTGGTGTTTATGCCTGACGGGGGCACGCCTCTTCTGCTAGGTTGTTGGGGGTGGGAGGGACTAAGCCAATCTAGCTGTGGGTTGAGCTGGGTTAAATTTCACTGTTGCCATGGTTAGCATCTAGCACTAACTCTGGCATTTCCTTGTGCTTCAGACGGGGCTGGTTGACTGTAGGGCTTTTCTTAATGATGCTACTTCACACTCAGATTTACGACTTCCCTGACCACCCGCACCTCAGAAAGCGTCTCCTCCATCTCTTATTCCTCCTCTGTGTCACATTCTGTTGCTTATTTGTCTTGCTTGCTAGCTATACTGCTCCACACCCAGTCTCAGAAAGAGCCCTGGCCCTGGGCTTGGGGAGTGGAGCTTTCTGAGATCCCCCCATCCCATACCACGAGGAGACCTGTTACTGTCGGTGCCTCAGATGTATCCCCGCTGCTTCCCCAGGGGTAAAAAGCTTCTTATTTTTCCTTCCTCCCATCCACAATGAGTCTCCACTTACACCCAAGAGTCACTTTGGTTCGCTGCTCCTCCTCCATCATTTTAAGACCTCTGTCATTTACAAAAGGAGAGTTCAAGCAGGAAGCTTAAGTTTTCCCCTGAGCTCCTGGTGGAGACCGGTGGAAGGGAATCTGCAAGGAGGGGGCAGCAGGGGTCCTGTCCTTCTGATACTCCATGCTGGACCCTTAGCAATTCCCTAAAACACAGGGTCAGCTCTGCTCCCCTGTTTGTATGGCAGCCCTGTCTATCCCTCAGCTCCGCCACAGCCAAGCCAGTGAGCCACTGGCCAAGTCCCATCTTTCCTGGAAATTAAGCTTCTGTGATTGCCCTGCAGCTCAGGTATGGGTTCAAGTAAAATTATACCTTTGTAGATTGTTGGGCTATGGCTCCTTGAGACCTGGACATGAGTAACCTTCCTTTCAGCTTTACTCTGGAAGAGCTATATGGTCTATCAAGCCGTGGCAAGAAGTGTGCTTGCCACACAGTCAGTGCTCTGGAAAGATTTACAAATTCAACTCAGGATTCAAAGATCCTGTATTATTCCATGGGTGGGGTATATTGATTCATATAATTTACCTTCCAAACTCAGCCAGAATGATCCTTTGAAAGCACAAATCCTCTAAGGCCTCCATTGCTCTTCAAGTAAAGCATGAACTTTGGTGTTTAATCACCTGGCCTGTGCGTCTTAGCCCCCATCTCTCTCTCTGCCTTGTGTAGTGTGCTAATGACACTGATCTTAGTTAATCACCTGGCCTGTGCGTCTTAGCCCCCATCGCTCTCTCTGCCTTGTGCAGTGTGCTGCAATGACACTGATCTTAGTTCTCAAATATAACAGACATTTCCTATTTCATGATCTTGATCCTGCTGCTCCTTCTGCCTGGAATGACCTCCACATCCTATGCTTGCAAGGCTTGTGTCCTCTCCACTCCCCTCAATGTCACTTTTGTGGTGAAGCCTTCCCTTAAATAGAATCGCTGTGACCTGATACACTCCCTGGGATTTGTTCTTCCTCACACTGATACAGACTCACGTGTGCCTCTGGCACTCTCACCCTCATGAAATGTGAGCTCCGTAGAAGGATGACCTTGCTCATTTCCCTGCTGTGTGCCCAGTACCCAGCACTTCTCAGGAACTCAACACATCAAGAGCCACTACATCAATGAGAATCTGCATTAACCACTTTTAAGTAAATCCCTTCTTCTGCTCATCCTAAGACACACTATGAGGAGGTGCACAACTGAGAGGCAGCTCCACTACAACCCACCTACAGGAACGAGCGCCGGGGTGCTCGCTTTTACAAAGCTACCTTTACATACACAGGGGCATAGTTCGTGGGATTTACTTCCCCAGTTGGCAGTGACACAGCCTTTTCTTCCACTTCAGTCTCAGCTGTGCCATCGCAGAGGCCAGCAAACTATCCATGAGTATCTGGAGAGCAAATATTTTTGTCTTCAAGTGCCACATGACCTTGGTGTCATAACTACTCACCTCTGCAGAGTGGCACAAAAGGAACCATAGACCATGTGCAAAGGAGTGAGCATGGCTGTATTTCAATAAAACTTTATTTGGACAGACAAGGATCAAGCCATGCTTAGTCCACCAGCTGTAGTTTGCAGATCTTTTCCCTATAGGATCAACACCTACCTCTGTTAGGTGTTATCTCAAAGTCATTTTTACCTGTATCCACTGTGTGGCTCATTATTTTAATTCAGGCTATTCCAAATATACATTTGAAATTTCATGAACAGTGCTTTAGCTTGGAGTGGCACCTGTGGCTCAGAGGAGTAGGGTGCCAGCCCCATATGCTGTAAGTGGTGGGTTCAAACCCAGCCCCAGTCAAAAAACAAAAAAACTGCAAAAACAAAAAAAAAGTGCTTTCGCTATGTTTGCATGACAGGTTCTCAAGTAAAAATCAACCTCGATTTCATTATTAAATGCAGTTTATTGAGTTCTTACTACATGCCAGGCATTGTGTGGTGCAGTTTGCCCACAATATCTCCCTTGGTCTCCCAATAACATCCCCTGATTTATCAGGGAAGGAACAAGTCTCAGCATAACTTACTGTAGTAGTTAGTTATGACGGAGTGGACCAGGTGAGATCACAGGTGGTTCTTTCCAGGTCTGTCGCCCACATTGGCTGGCACCAATCTCGTTCCTCGACAGATGCTGAGTGAGTCCCTGCCAAATCTAACTCAAGTGGACAGTTCAGCATTAGTGTAGGAGTAAATGGCA
>CAUYTI010143327.1:0-24522 GCA_963575145.1 Galago senegalensis
CTCAATGGCTGGACGTAGTGTGTATTCCCACCATTCAGACTGGTAAGCTTTGTAATGCTCAGGGTATCAAGCACTGTAGGCAGAAGCACCTGCCCCTATGGGGGTGGGGGGAATGGGGGGAATTTAGCCCTCAAGCCTGCTCCAGTCCTGCCTAACAAAGCTTAAATGCAAACCTAAAGTAATCAAAGTGCAAATAACTGCATCCCAGTACAAAGCTCAAGAATATTTATAGGAATTCAAAAACATCCAACACCCAACAAGGTAATATTTATGATGTCTGGTATCTAATCAAACCCCTGGCCAAGGGGGAAAAGTAGAAATGAAGAGGTAAGAACAGGGCTTGATCTCCCTTGGAAATTCCGTAAATGTTCTAATTTCCCCTCTCCCATTTTTAAGGCTACTACTATTTTCTGTTTTCACCTAAGTATTGTTTGACTTATTGTAGCAACTATGCAATTCTACTGCTATTTTTAAAAGACTTTGTGCAAAAACCAATCAGGAGAATGAGAATATCAAGAAAAAGAAGACGAAAGAAGTTTGTGCACCACGCCGGAACTGACGGTCTTCCTCCCAGTTTCCTCCGCCTCCCTTTCTAGGGAGCGCAAGTTGTCTTGGTGCCCCCCCCATCTCCTGCCTGTCCCTCCCTTTCCAGGTTCTTTAGCTTAACACAGAATGCTGCTTGCTGCAGCATGGCTGGTCTTGGGAGGAATTTGTTTCTCGTTTTTGATTTTAAGATCGTGAGACTTTACTGTTTCAGGTGCACGTCTCAAAGAAAACACCAACATCCCCTCATGGTATCCAGCTGCCTTTTAAACAACCCACGACCCACTCCTTGGGGCAGTGGAGGTGGGCTGGTAAAGGCTCCACTAACCCTGCTCTTTTTGCCTAGAACCCACCTCCTGTGTTCCTGGGGAAACAGAACGCAACTTTGGGGCATCTACCCAGATCGCAAACGGGTCCTACATCTCCTCTTTTGCTTTGAGTGAAGGATCTTTCTGGCTTGGGTGGGGACGGCTAGGTCTCCAGGCTGTTGATGAAGTGAGGGAAAGTGGAGGGGACTCCGCAGCGCGGGAAGAAAGCGCGGAACGGAGTAGGAGAAGAGGGAGAGGCCCGAGACTGGCAGATGAAAGGACCACTCAGTGGCCAGGGCGGGAGGCGAGAGTAGAGCGCCCAGACACCATGTGGCCAGGGCGGGGAGAGAAAGCAGAGCCGGCGCGCGAAGGCTGAGCGCCCGGCGGCAGCCAGACCCCAGATCCGAAGAGCCCAGCTCAGGCAGGGGGTCTGCGGGTGCCGAACGGCCCGAGAGGAGATTGGGGGCCCCGTGCCCCCGCCGCCCGCCGCCCGCGATGAGCGAGGCCAGCAGGCTGTGCTCCGGCTACTACAGCCTCAACCACAGCTTCGTGGAGCCCTTCCAGTGCCCCCGGCGCGGCGAGGGGGCCGGGCTCCTCTACTGCTGCGGCTTCGCCGACCTCAAGTACTGCTGCAGCGAGCCGGGCAGCTACTTCCCCTACAAGCACAGCTACATGTGGAGCCTCAGGTGGGCAGAGCCCGCGCGTGCGGCCGCTGGCCGGACCGGGGCTGGGGAGTGCACGAGGGGTCCCAGGCAAGGGGCACGTAGGTGGCCTGCGTCCCCGCCATCCGCCCTAGTCCTGTCCCTGCGGAGCCTCTGGAGGCCGGGGAGAGAGATCTCGCTTGGCTGGGAGCACCCCTCGAAGCCAGGACCCTCAGCCCGGGCGTGCGGGAGGGGAGCGGGCTTTGCGCCCAGGGCGCGCTGGGGCCGCGTGGCTGGGCTCGCCTCTGTCTACGGGGACCATCTGGGGCAGGCAAATACCCGGCAAGGTTTTAATTCGTCCTTTTGGTTGCGTGGTCATTTGGTGTATTTGAATAGACCCAGGCTCCTTTGGGACTCGCTATAAACCATTAATTAAGGAGCAGAGTTTTCAGTCTCTTGCGGTGTGTGTGTGAAAGAATTGGCTGTATTCTTTAAAATATCAGAAAGTTAAGGAGGTGTGTGGTGTGTGTTAGTGAGGGTGTGTGCTAATGACTGGTCTCTCTATCAGTTTACCCTGAACACGATCTCACCCTGATCCCGGACCGAATTGAAGAGGCATACAGGCTCTTTTAGTTGCTATGATTCCACACCCTGTAGAACCGTCCTAGGACATCCCCTTTCTCAACACCTGAGCTATCTGGCTATCGCTGGAAAGTGAAGAGACTTTCTAAGTCTAGTTTCTTTTTCCTATGATGAGAATTTTCCTTGTTCCAACTAATATGTACATAGACGTTTTCATTACCAGGTACCTTTTCCCCTTTCCTTTCCAACGGTCTGCAAACCATAAACTTGATTCTGTGAACTAAGATAAAATCTTAAGTCCCTGGCCAACTGAATGGCTCTCCTCTTGGAGACAGATCTCTCCAACCCCCTCTTCCGTCTTGCCATACAAATGTCTTACATGAATTGCAGCCAGAGAGATCAGTTATGCCCTATCCCTTTCCTAGTTATGTTTTGTAACAATAAGATACTAAATATTTAACAGTCCTAAGGCAAAGCTTAACCGTACCTGCAGATCACTTGAGTTTTGGTCAGGTGGCTTGTCTCTGATTAACAGACATCTTTATCTTAAAACCGTCCAAGCCTTTAGACAAAGCTTCCTTTCTTTAACCAAGTACCAATCAAAGAATATTTAAACCTACCTATAACCTATAAGCCCTGGCTTGGAGATGTCCTGCCTTTTCAGGCCAAACTAATGTATACCTTTCATGTACTGATTTATAATTGTACCTGCCATTCCTGTCTCTGTACAAAGCCACACTGTACAAAGTCAGCCATAGCATGACCATTGATTTACTCCAAGTTTCTTGGGCATGGCTGTCTGGACCATAGTCATACACGTTCGGCTCACACTAAACCTCTTTGAATTATTTTATAGAGTTTAGGTTCTTTTCTTTGCCTGGAGGATGAGTGGGATCCCAAGATTGAAGAAAAACTCCCACCCCCACTTTAAATTGCTTCTTGTGCACTAATTAGCTAGTGTCTGCATTTGTGTGTGTGACAGAGAGAGAAAGAGAAATTGATTCTGTTAGTAAGAGGTGGAGTATTATTTATCCTAATTTCCTAGCATGACCCAGAATTTGGCAAACATGCTAAAGCTACACAAAATGACTAAATATTATTTCTTGAAGCGTCAAATAATGTTGTCTATATTATAAACATAAAAACAAAACAAAATTCTTAAAAAGAATGCCTACTTTCCATGAAGATAAATTCACAGACTTGTGTTGTGCTGGAATAGCATAGCTTACCCTTAGCAGGGTGCTGGGGAAGAAATCCGTGTTGCACTTGCTTATCTGGTCTTTTGGAAAATAACATAGTAATCCATCTCCGAGTCTTTGGTGGCATTATTAATACAGGGTTTCATCTCTGAAGTCACAAAATTTTACAAAATATTCTCTACGTGTTGTCCACCTCTTTGTAAAATGTTGTGATGAATATTTTGTAAATAAAGATACATTTAGCTACAATTTCCAATTTTCCCTGTGTATGGTGACTTTAGGGGGGACTTCTGGGACACCCTGTAATGACGGAAACACCTCCAATAGGGACCACCCATGTCTAAGACAGATTTAATTGGAAAATGTGTCTTGGATCCGTAAATAGTTCCAAAGTCACTATAGGTTTTAGGCTATAAAACCTCCCTAAGATTTGTGAGGGCACAAAGGAGTGAACAGCCTCCTAGGATCTTTATTTAGCAGTGATAAAATGGACAGTGCAACTGAGTTTCTGGGATGGTGTCAGTGGCAGTGTTAAACCTGGGCTTCCTGTGAATTACAGAGAGCTAAGATGCAATGGGGTGGTAAATTTATTAGAGCTTCATTTCTCTCCTATTCTTTGTCTGCACTCCTAATTTAAAATAGTCCAACTGTGTGGGGCGGCACCTGTGGCTCAGTGAATAGGGCGCTGGCCTCATTTACCTAGGGTGGCAGGTTTGATCCCAGCCCCAGCCAAACTGCAACAACAACAACAACAAAATAGCCACACATCGTGGCAGGTGCCTGTAGTCCCAGCTACTCGGGAGTCTGAGGCAAGAGAATCGCTTAAGGCCAAGAGTTGGAGGTTGTTGTGAGCTGTAACACCACATCACTCTACTGAGGGCGACAAGGTGAGACTGACTCTAAAAAAAAATAGTCCAGCTGTGAAAAATATTCCAGGAATCACTAGCCCTTGTACTGAGATTCTGCAGCTGCTGGAGAAAGTTATAACTATAGCTCCCAGAAGGTTAGTGAAGTTAATAAGTCAGAGAATCACTGCATTAATGTGATAGCAGCTTTAGACTCTCTCTTGGGGCTTGAAAAGCAACTGCCATATGGTGCTGTGAGGAAAGGATCATTCTTCCCTTACTCTGGCCCAGTCCCATCTTTTCTCTTCCGATAAATCCTTATAGGTTCTTAGGATTTTTTTTTTTTTTTTGGCAACTTTCTCCAGGATCTAGGAACAGAATGCCTACTGGATAAGGCTATGCATAAGCACCTATTCAGTAAGAATTTGCTGAAATGAATATTTCAGAAGTCTCCTAGAACTCCATCTTCACTCAGAGTTTATAACTAGAGGTTTGCATGCATAAAACAATGTTTCCATAAACTGTGACATTGAAACAGATTGCCAGGATTATGAAGAACATCCTTTCATAACAGAAAACAGGAATGGCTTTTTTGATTTGTTTTTCTTTCAAATTGTGTGGTCTGATTTTTTAATTTTTATGTTAAAAGCCCACAATATGTATGGCGAATTAATTAGATCTACAGTTTTACCTTTAAATTGACTAAATTACTTTTTTACATTGAAGATATTTTAATAACTGGATTCCCACTTTAGGACTCTTTCCAGATGTCTCACGTCCTTTCTGTCTCACAGGAGGCGAGGCATCTGAAGAGTCCTAAAATGAGATAATATTAATTAAGTGGATTACATTCCCATAATCTGCGTATAGTAAAGTGATTCTGAACCTCCCTGACATCGTGTACAAAAGTCAGCTTTGGTGCATACAGGCATAAAAGAGGATTCACCCAACATAGGGTCTCTACCCCTTAGATGAGAGTGAACCAAATAAGGGCATCTTGCAACTTAAAGTGTATAAGTCTACACTGACTCTAGCCATAGAGTCTTCACTGGTCTGCAATGATAATGCAACTGGGCTGACAATAAAACAAGCACAAGGATCTCTGAAGTCTGCAGCTGTGTGTGGCTCAGGAGGTAGTCTCCTTTGTGCCAGAGTGTTTTTTCTCCTGAAATCAGGGATAAATGGAGTATCCCTTCACTTTTGATTCTGTTTTCCTTCCTCCCAAAGCAGTGATGCTCCTAGATTCCTTGGTCCAATTCTCCCTTCCCTCCCTTCTACTGCAGGTCAGATTAGACAGCTTCCTAATCCTTGGGAAAGAACAGAAGCCTAAAGGCAAACAGGGAAGATAAAGAAGAAAAAGATCATTACTTTTCAATGATATAGGTCCCAAACACAGGTAGATCAAGAAGCAGTCAGTATTGTTTGCTTTCATTTATTGAACATTTTCTTTTTGTGTGTGTATAAAAAAACACCCACTTCTTTGTCACCCTCAGTAGAGTGCTGTAGCATCACAGCTCACTGCAACCTCCAACTCCTGGGCTTAGGCAATTCTCTTGCCTCAGCCTCCTGAGTAGCTGGGATTACAGGCACCCGCCACAATGCCTGGCTATTTTTTTGTTGCAATTCAGCCAGGCCGGGTTTGAAGCCACCACCCTCGGTATATGGGGCCAGTGCCCTACTCACTGAGCCACAAGCGCCACCTTATGAAACATTTTCTACAAGCTAAGTATAAACACTTTTTTTGTGGAGGGAACAAAGTTTCACTTTGTCGCCCTTGGTAGAATGCCATGGTGTCACAGCTCACAGCAACCTCAAACTCTTGGGCTTAAGTGACTCTCTTACCTCAGCCTCCCATGAAGCCGGGACTACAGCACCCACCACAACGCCTGGCTGTTTTTAGAGATAAGGTCTTGCTCTGGCTTAGGCTGGTCTTGAACCTGTGAGAGCTCAGGCAATCCACTTGCCTTGGCCTCTCAGAATGCTAGGACTATAGGTGTGAACTACCATGCCTGCCCTAATTTTTTTTTTTTTTTTGAGGCAGGGTCTCACTCTGTTGCACTGGCTAAAGTTGAGTGGAGTGATCATAGCTCACTGTAATCTCAAAATACTGGACTCAAGTGATCCACCTGCTTTAGCCTCCTGAGTAGCTAGGACTACAGGCATGTACCACCACACCTGGCAAATTTATTTTTATAATTTTTAAATTTTTTTTGTAGAGACAAGATCTCAATATGTTGAGGTTCATCTTGAACTCTTGGCCTCAAGCAGTCCTCCTGCCTCAGCCTCCCAAAGTGCTAGGATTGTAGGCATGAGACACTTTTGATAAGTGTATACAACACTATTGTGAAAGCCAACAGAAATATCTGCTCTTGGGTAGCTTCAAATCTAGAAATTTTAATTAGAACCAGACATATGGGTCAAGAAGCACACATGTCTGTGTGTTAGGGTTTCAAGGTGATACTTTTTTCCTAAGTTTCGTTTCTTATTTAATAGGCTTAAATTCACAAGTTTATGAAAACTCTATTCTCTAAGGACTAGCCTTTTGGGTAACTGGAGTAGAAGAGTTCTTACAAATTTAATGGAGCACAAATATACATTTTAGTTTCAAAGAAAAGTACGAAGTACCTTCCTCAATGCTAGAGAAGCTATTGGTGTTACGCCCTTTTGAAAGGAAAAATTCAGACGGAATGTCAAATTCCTATAATTAAAATTCATATTTCTTTTAATTCAAACCTTCTTCTCCTCTTTTGTACTAGTTCTGGATTTATATATCAATAGACGGCATCTTATATGTGTATATGAAGAAAAGATTGGTATTTTTGGTAAACATTTGCTTTACTTCTTTTCCAGGACCAAGTATTATTCTATTCATCTTTTATTGGTGAAACTGATGTTTCCTTCTAAGCTATATTAATAATACAAGTTTGTTTGATTGAGATATTTTTGAACTAGCTCTAGAGAATCTTGTGGCCTTTTACCTATAATATGAATTCACATGGTCTTCCCTATTACTATTAATCTATAAATTTAAAAGGACCTTGAAGACGTATAGATAAAATACGATACAAATGTGATGGTAGAAAAAGGTGAGATGCAGATTTCAATCATTTACTATTTATGCTAAAATATCACTTGGTTATAAATGATGGAGAACAAGAACTAACAATATCTAAACCATCTCTTTAGTGTAACCAGTACCAACCAGACTGTGTGACAGAATGTTTTTTGTTTTCCTCAGCATTGGCGCCCTGATCGGATTAGGAATTGCTGCCCTTGTTTTACTTGCCTTTGTCATCAGCGTCTGCGTCCTTTGCTATTTATTTCTGTATGCAAAGCCTCAAAGATTAGACACTGGCCTTAAACTTCAACACATCGAGGCTTCTTCCATTCAAGAAGGTAATCAGTAGCCATTAATTGTAACCTATTTCCTGTACTCTATCCAAAAGAATAACCTGTACCCAGGTAACAGATCGAACTGTTAATGATGAATGGGTTAAAGAAATGCAGTGTATTGTGTCTTTGTAAAAATTCACATTTAATCAGGTCTTAATGATGAAATGTGTCAGGGAGATTGTGCTCAAGGGAAAATAGAAGCAGGATGTAAATGTTCCTGTGAAAAGTAAATCTTTGGCCCAGTAAATCCCTTTTTAATACAAGTGTATGCCTTCCAGTTATCAAGGTTTATCCTCTAGAAATTTTTAAATTTTGTTTTTGGATGGAGCCAAAGAAGTCAAATAAATAGAGGAACAAAGTACCTGATCTTGGTATTGCATTACCGTAGACTGGCTAGTCAGGGGTCAGCTAAGAATGTACCTATGTGCCCACTATGTGCAGAATTCAGAAGAGGCTGGCTCAGCGCCTGTAGAGCAGTGGTTTTGGTGCCAGCCATATGCACTGAGGCTGGTGAGTTCGAACCCAGCCTGAGATTGCTAAACAACAATGACAACTGCAACCAAAAAATAGCTGGGCATTGTGGTGGGCACCTGTAGTCCCAGCTACTTGGGAAGCTGAGGCAAGAGAATTGCTTAAGCCCAAGAGTTGGAGATTGCTGTAAGCTGTGATGCCACAGCACTCTACTGAGGGTGACATAGTGAGACTCTGTCTCAAAAACAAAACAAAACAAAACAAAAAGAATTGAGAAAAGGCATAGGAAATAATTCAGAAGCAGAGAAAAGAAATATAAACAATAAATAGAAGCCAGACTTTGTAAGCACTAATTATACATTTGATTTTGAGATCCATATACAAATTTAGAATATATTATAAACTACATATAGAATATATGGAGAATTTATATGGAGATAAATAAATTTAGAATATAAATTTAGAATCTACATGTATATTTGGAATGACACACAAGTGCTCACTTGCTTCCATTTAAAAAGAAAGTGAAAATCTTCACCTTAAAAAAGTTCTTTTAAAAAATACACTGTACTTTACCGGAATCCTGAAGCTTGTTATGATTACAGAATACCTACTGTGTGCCCTTATCAAGTACATTACCACTGCATGATTCCATCAGTTCTAGTTTCCTCCTCTGGAAAGGAGATCTCCTCCAAGGGAGTCCTATGTTACAGAACCAGGGGACAACACCCCTTTGGAGGTCTCTTCCTAAAGCACAGTTTGGAAATTGACAGGTTGTTAGCTGAATTTAGTCCAAATTACTTAGACTTGTTTTCTCCACTGGAAGTGAATTAGTGATTATCAAATAATCAGGTTGTTAAATCAATTTTGCCTTGGTCACTTAGATTATTTAAAGTTGCAGTTCTTAAGTTTCACTGGGCCTAAGAATCACCTAGGGAGCTTGTTAAAAACATAAATTTCAGGCTCTACACTTTTGTCTTTATTAAATCATAAAGAGGTAGATCGTGTATACATTAATGCATTTATGGGGTATAATGTGCTGATTTCTTATGTAATTTGGAATGATTACATCGTACTGGTTAATATCCATCACTTCATTTACTTAATTATTGTGTTAAGACATTTATACTCTATACTAATAGATCCAACATGTACCCTTGCAATATACACCATAGGTGTGATCCCACCATTCACCCTCTCTCCACTTAACCTTCCTCCTCCCTTCCCATCCTCCCCTCCTTCATCCTGGACCATAGTTGTGATCTATTCTTCATATGAAAGCGTGAGTGATCGTAAATTGGTTTCATAATAGTACTGAGTACACTGGATACTTTTTTCTCTGTTCTTGAGATACTTTACTAAATAGGATATATTCCAGCTCCATCCATATAAACATAAAAGAGGTAAAGTCTCCGTCCAGGGGCGCAATTCATTAGCACGTGGTACTTATACAGGCTCTACACTTTTAAATAAGCAGTTCCCCTTCCTGCTTGTACCCTGTTCCCCTGCTACCTACTCTCTAAAGAGCAGCTGAAGTGAGCCCCTTAAAACCCACATCCAGGCAGCGCCCATACTGCAGTGGGTAGGGCACCGGCCACATACACCAAGGCTGGCAGGTTCGAACCCAGCCCAGGCCAGCTATGCAACAAAAAATAGCCTGGCTTAGCGGCAGGCACCTGTAATCCCAGCTCCTTGGGAGGCTGAGGCAAGAGAATAGCTTACACTCAAGAGTTTAAGGTTGCTGTGAGCTATGACAGCATGGCACTCTACCAAGGGCCACAGCTTGAGACCCTGTCTCAAAAACAACAACAAAAACACATTAGGTCATGTCACTCCTCTGCTCTAAACTCTCATCAATTCCCATCTCTCAGTGGATAAAGCAGTCTTCTCTGTGACCTAAGGGGACTTTTGTGTTCTGCCCTCTGTGTCCACTGTTCTCTCATTTCTTCAAGCCCCATTCCCAGTGGCCCTTTTGCAGTTCCTCAGAATCCCTGAGTCAGGGCTAGGAAATTCCTCCCTCAGATATCTCCATGACCCACACCTTCACTGTCTCTAAATCTTCCCTCAGAAGTTGCCTTCCCAGGAATCCTTCCTTGGTCACCCTGTCCGTATCTCTAACTCCCTTCCCACGCTTCACCCCCACTTCCTGCTTTGTTTTTCTCTTAAGCGTTTACCATTAAACATGCTACACATTTTACTTACCTGATGTTTAGCTTTTCTCCACTTCAACTAGAAACTAAGTTCCAGTAAAAATTTTTGTATTGCCAGTGCCTTGAATAAATTATTCCACAAATGAATCGAATGGAGTAGCTCCGCATCTCTATTATGTGTGATCAAAGGAGGACATTTTGCAAAACACTGACAGAGTATTGTCATCATTACAGTTGTCAGACATCCGTTGAGTTCTTCCTCTATACAACACCCTGTGCTAAATGAAAACTGGTTAATTTTCCTGATTTAGTTCAGGGACTGCTCCAAAATTTTATTTCATCCCAGAAAACCCAGCAACAGAATTATTTGGCTTGTTGATTCAAGTCCTACAGTCTTATTTGTTACACTTTAGCTGAGGAGGTCCACTTCTTGTGTAGTTAAAAGAGGCTGCTTTCTTGCTGTGAAATATCCTGACTCGCCCCCTCTTAAAAATACATTTATAACATTGGCAAATTAATTCAATTCATCTTTCCTGAGTGCTTGCTATGGTTAAGGGAGAATTTTATGTGATCAATGCTTTCCTGCTGCTTTCAAATGAGGGGTTGATTTTAACCAAATCAGACATAGTGGTAAGCACAAAACAAAAAAGGTAATCCAAATGTCATTAGACGGGGAGGAAAAAATGGCTTGTGTGTGAGAGTGACTCTTTGAAGGGATATTTAAACTCTTTTGTCCCCTTTGTTAAATATGCACGTTCCATTCCAATGATGCCAGTGTGCTAGCTATTGAGAAAACGAGTTTGGGGCTTTATTGCCTTTAAGGAATATCTTCAAGGTTAGGAACATAATAAAATGTTTACATAATAAATCAGGCTAGTAACCATTACATTAGAGGAAAATTGGTTTCACCAGTTATGGGCTTTTTCTTTCAAACCATTTGTTCTTAAGAGTCCAACTACTGTTATTTTAGATTAATTTTTACAATTGAACCTGTTTTTATTACAGGCAATAAGAGTGGCCTAAATGGAAACATGTTTTTGTATACACACTGACCTCACTTAGGGCACTGGACCTTTCTGCCCCCTATAAATAAATAGTCTAAGTTTAAAATAGTCCAATCTTAGTCTATTTTGCCAAGATTTTCCATTATGTATCTTTATTCTATTGGATTTCTTTTTTTTTCCTAATGTATACCACGTAAGGCTTTGACATTTTCAATTGATCTTCAACAAAGCAGTTCTCTGGTAATGATTGTAAACTTTAATTGCATGACCTCTGGAGCTCACTATTATTAGAAGACCTATTATTAAGCAATTGATTTGGCCAACGAATTGTGTCCCATTAACATTTGTTTCTTTTAAAACTTTTGTGTTTTGGGTTATGCACATTTCAAATGTCAGTGTTTAAAAGAATACCATTGCTTGTACATTGTTCTGTATAGAACATAGTTTCCAAGCCAACGATGGCCGTCTGGAAGAGATCATTCTGCGTGTATACTTCTAAGAGTGAAGACTCATTTCACAGAATTGCAGGCAAATAGAGAAGCAATTAAAGGGATGAATATATTAAGTCCCTGTTTCTCAAACTTTTCCACTGGAAAAACTTTAAGTGTGTGCAATTGTCCCTTGGTATCCATGGGGGATTGGATGTGGAAACACTCAAAGTCGGTGGATGTTCAAGTACCTGCGGTAAGATGGTCGGGTATTTGCATATAATCCATGCAGTCTTCCTGCATGCTTTAAATCATCTCACGACTACTGTCATACCTAACAGAAAGTAAATGTGGGTAAAGAGTTGTTACTCTGTATAGTTTAGGGAATAACGATAAGAAAAAAGGTCTGTATGTGGGTCTGTAAGGAACATGTACAGAAAATTTTTCCTTGAATATTTTTGCTCTGTGGTTGGTTGGATCCACAGACGAGGAACCCCTGGATAAAGAGGGCCAACTATTAAAGAAAGGAACTTGTAGCTGGACACGGTAGCTCATGCCTGTAATCCTAGCACTCTGGAAGGCCAAGGACAGTGGATAGCCTGAGCTCAGGAGTCTGAGTTCAGCCTAAGCAAAAGCAAGACCCCATCTCTACTAAAAATAGAAAAACTAGCTGGGCCAGGTGCCTGTAGTCCCAGCTACTTGGGAGATGGAGGCAAGGGGATTGCTTGAGCTCAAAAGTTTGAGGTTTACAAAAAAAAAAAAAAAGAGTTTGAGGTTTACTCTGGAAGACCAAGGACGGTGGATAGCCTGAACTCAGGACTTTGAGTTCAAACTGAGCAAAAGCAGGACCCCATCTCTACTAAAAATAGAAAAACTAGCTGGGCCAGGTGCCCATAGTCCCAGCTACTCAGGGGATGGAGGCAGGGGATTGCTTGAGCTCAAGAGTTTGAGGTTGCTGTGAGCTATGATGCCATAGCACTCTAGCCAGGACACTGAGTGAGAATCTCTCTCTCCCTCACACACACACACACACACACACACACACACACACACACAAATAAATAAAGAATAAAAGAAAGAAAAGAACTTGTGTCCCCAGAATTTTAAGGACTAGCATGAAAAGGCCTGCTTAAGCCTTATGAACTTTAAATTATTTCATTTCCCATTTTATTTTTACAATTCATGGGAATTTTCAGTTTGACTGCATAATCAAATAGCTTGCCTTACTCTGATATGCGTAATAACATCTCCTTCCCATAGGTGAGTATAATTGAGGGTCCCAGAAGGTAAAGCATATTCATCGTGTGGCTTTGAATATCCATGGATACCCTGGAGTTGTAGGAGGGGAAGGGGCAAGGATAAAGGATGGGGTTCTTAGAAGCAGTTTTAGATCAAAATTAGGAGAGCAGATTTTAGAGCTGGTTGGCACAAATAAAATAATACAGTTGTATAGGAATGATAAAAACTACAAGTCTGTAATTGGTAGTCTCTTTTGTAAAGACAGATGCTATAAATGAAAAAGGCTAAATAAATTAGCAGGAAGGCACAGTTGTCTAGGAGAAAAACAAATTATATATGGAATGCTGACAAAGGAAGCAAATTTTAAGATCCTGTAAAATGTTTATTCTGCCTGTGTGCAAAATAGGACTTGGACTGTCTCAGAATGTTCTGCTGTGTTTCTTCTTCCTAGAAGATACCCTGGATCCTCCAGAAAGAAAACGTTTTTCCAGGTCATATTCACTGTAGGAAAATTAGAAAATACCGAGAAACAATATCTGTCGCTCGTGATCCCACCACGCAGAGATTACAGATACTAACACCATAATGAATATTCTTCATGGATTTGTGTGTGTGTGTGTACTATAGATACATGTATATACAAAATGGGGAAAAAATGGGTCTCCTGCATGCTTTTTTTTTCATGACACAACATCGATACCTTCCTTTGCCAATAAATAAATATTTTGGCCATCATTTTTAAGGGTTCTATTTTATTACTTTGATGGAATACCATTCTTTAAAAATTTGTTCTGATACAATTTCACACTTCCAGGAAAGTTGCAAGGAAAGTATAGAGAACCCTTGCATATTTTTCCCAAGATTTATTAATTTTTCATATTTTGCCTCATTGGTTCATCATTGGTTCTATGTATAGTTTCTAAACCATTCGAGAATAATTTGCAGGTATCATGCCTTTTTAGCCACTAATATTTCAATGTGTATTTCCTAAGAACAAGGATTGTCCCTTATATAATCGTAGCACATCTGTTAAAGTCAGGCAATACAACATTGATACAGTAATCTGGAGTTCATATTCAAATTATGCCAATCTCTTTCATAGCTATTACTATTTTTTTCTTATTTAAGATCTGATCTAGAAGTATATCTTGTAATTAGTTGTCATATTTCTTTAGTCTCCTGTACTCCTCAGCCTTTTTTTGTTTTTTTATGATCTTAGCATTTTTGAAGAGTGTAAGTTAGCTATTTTGTACAATTCCTTCAATTTATGTTTGATGATTTCTCATAATTGGAGAGAGATTATACATTTTTGACAGGAGTACCACAGAAATTATGTTCTCAGAGCATCATAGCAGGAAGCACACATTATTGGTTTGTTCCATTATTAGTGATATTAATTTGGATTACTTAAGGAGTTAAGGGTGTAATTGCTGGGTTAATCCATTGTAAATATACTATTTTTCCTTTTGTGGTTACCACGTAGTTTATGGGGAGGTACATTGAGATTATGAAAAGATCCTATTCTTCCTCAAACGTTTACCCATACACGGACAATCCTTGACAATTGTTATGGTGGTTATGAAATGGTGATTTTGTAACCTCATTATTCCTTCTATTAGTTGTTTTTCTACTGTAACGAAGAGCTTCCTTCTCTCTATTTATTTACCATAGTTCTTGGTCCCCAGCCCTTGGGCTGCTGACCAGCACCAGGAGCCAGGCTGCACAGCAGGCAGTGAGTGGCAGGGGAGCAAGTGAAGCTTTATCTATGTTTCTAGCTGCTCCCCATCACTTGCATTACTGCCTGAGCTCTGCCTCCACTCACATCAGCAGCATTAGATTCTCGTAGGAGCGCGAATCCTACTGCACACTGCACGTGCTGTGGATCTAGGCTGCATGAACCTTATGAGAATGCCTGATGATCTGAAGTGGAGCGAGGTGGTGAACTAGCACTGGGGAGTGGTGGCAAATACAGGATGGGCCTGTTTAGTTGCAGGAAAACAAGCTCAGGGCTCCCACCGATTCTGGATTATGGTGAGTTGTATAATTATTTCATTCTATGTTACAATGTAATAATAATAGACATAAAGTGCACAATATATAGGTCATCGTGAAAATTTTGAAATACACAAAAATCAAGAAATGTAACATCCGTGTGCATGGAAACAAATGAAGCCCTGCAGCAACACTGATGAGCTGAGCAAGCTGAAACTTGCTTGGGTGAATCAGAAAGGATGCTGCTGACTGGGCTTCTTGGAAGTGAAATAATGGGCCATTGACACAGTTTGTCTCAAAACTTTCATACTGACCCATGAATGCACTTGAATGCAAGGCACTCAAATCACCCCATAAATCACTAGTCCATGAAAAACTTATCTCCCATGAAACCTATGTCTGGTTTGGGACCATTCTTATAGTTCTGGAGGCTGGGAAGATCAGGGTGCTAGCAGATTCCATGTCTGGCGAAGGATGCTCTCTGCTTTTGAGAAGGTGCCTTGTTGCTGTGTCACTACATGGCAGAAGAAATGGAAGTACAAAAGGGGGCTAGCTAGGTCCCTCAAGCCCTTTTGTAAGGGCTGTAATCCCATCCAGAAGAGGAGAGCCCTCATAGCCCTCATAGCCCTCATAGCCTCCCAAGAACCCCTCCTCATAATACCATCACCTTGGTGGTTAGGTTCCAACCTACAAATTTCTGAGGAACACATGTATTCAAACCATAGCATTACTTATTTATTTATATCAGTATGAACTCATACATCCTTCATTCAAAAGCATTAATTTACTAATCTGATCTTAAAATATGTAGATTAGGCCAGTGGAAGCCCTTGTAAATTGGATCCTTTGTCTTTTTGATATGTGCCTATCATTTTGGGAGTCATTTTTTACCCTCTGCGATGCTCCTGGGAATTTTTCATGTTTCCTGTTCTAGCCCTGGAATCTGCCAGTTCGCCAAGAAAACTAGTTTATTTTAGTGGGGAATGGTTTTTAGAAATAAAATTCTGAGTGTGTCATATTTTATTAATATTGACTTTGAGCTAGCTTCTGTTTTTTCCATTACATATACATTGAGCACTTAAGTACATGTATTTTCTTAGCATTCCCTACACGTGGAATTGCTGATCAAAGGGTGGGGGCATAATAAGGCTTTGGATAGAAGTTCCCAACTGTCATCCAGAAAATTACAATTTCCTAGTTTCCTTATATCCTCTCTGACACTGGGTATTACTATTTAAAAAGGTATATATTTTACTAATTTTATTAGTAAATAGGGTTTTATTCTAAATTTGTCTAATTACTAATTAGTAACAAGAGTGAACATTTTCATGTTTGTCATGAAAATGTTATATTGTTTGTG
The DNA here is from genome assembly GCA_963575145.1 of Galago senegalensis. Lineage (NCBI taxonomy): Eukaryota > Metazoa > Chordata > Mammalia > Primates > Galagidae > Galago > Galago senegalensis. Next base: position 16,156 of record CAUYTI010143327.1, read on the forward strand.
GTATATTGCTTATTCATATCTTTTATACATTTTTCTATCTTTCTCATTCATTTCTAATTGCTTCATCAAAACTTTCCATGTAGTAACTACGTCCATACGTCCTATTTTTTCCATAGTTGTTTCTCTTTTAGTTTTGTATGTGACAGTTTTTTGACCATACAAGTTTGTTTTATGGTTTCTCCTTTTGATTTCATACATAAAGTTTCTCCTCTCACCATCAGACATAAAGGTAGTTACCTGTATTTTCTTCTAATACATTTATGCATTTGTTTTGACATTTGAATCTTTAATATTCCTAGATTTTTAATATAGGTGTGAAATGCAAGGTAGGGCTCTGCCTTTATTTCTCAAATAATGAGTCAGTTGTCAAATATTTATTGGCTAATCCATCTTTTGTCAAGTTAAAATTTTTGTCAGTAGTCATAAATAAATTTAGTCATAAATAAAGTAGTCATAAACTAAATTCTTTTTTTTTTTTTTTTGAGACAGAGTCTCAAGCTGTCTCCCTGGGTAGAGTGCCATGGCATCACAGCTCACAGTAACCTCCAACTCCTGGGCTCAAGCAAGTCTCCTGCCTCCACCTCCCAAGTAGCAGGGATTATAGGTGCCTGCCACAATGCCTGGCTATTTTTTTTTTTTTTTTTGGTTGCAGCCATTATTGTTGTTTGGCGGGCCTGGGCTGGATTCAAACCCACCAGCTCAGGTGTATATGGCTGGCGCCTTAGCCGCTTAAGCAACAGGCGCTGAGCCATAAACTAAATTCTTCTATGTACTGTAGTTTGGTTTGGACTTTCTGTTCTGTTAAATTGATCAGTCTGTTTATTCTTAAGCTAGTATATACTTTAACAATTATTGTAACTATATAATTTAATACCTAATTAGGCAAGAAAGACTGCCTCCTCCCTTTTATTATGCTACTCTTTTTTTTTTTTTTTTTTTGAGAGTCTCACTCTGTTGCCCTGGGTTGAGTGCGGCAGCATGAAAGCTAACAGCAACCTCAAACTCTTCTTGAGAAAGCCTCTTGCCTCAGCTTCCCAAGTAGCTGGGACTACAGACATGTGCCACTATGTCCAGCTAGTTTTTCTACTTTTAGTAGAGTCAGGGTCTTGCTCTTGCTCAGGCTGGTCTCAAACTCCTGAGCTCTGGCGATCCACCTGCCTCTGCCTCTGCCTCCTAGAGTGCTAGGATTATAGATGTAAGCCACTGTACCTGGCCTCTTGGCTATTCTTATAATGTTCAATTCTCCAAATAAACTTTTGAATCACACTGTCAAATTTTTAAGAATCAAATGGTATTTTGATGGGTTTTGTATGAAATTTATGGATAAGTTTGGGAGCTATTTTTCTAAATTGTCTTAACACCCCTCAAAAAATCTTTGTGCAAAGCTCTTATTAATTAGGCTGCCAGATTATTTAGTAATACCAGTCTTTGTCTGAAAATACTTCCTAAGAATTCATGAAGATCTTAGTAGAAGATGGAGAAATTTGAATTCAATGGCATAAAAGGCCACCTGTGTCCCATGAAGTAGAAAGATCTTTCTACTTAAAATAACAAGCCTGGAATTTCCTACAACTTTTTTTTTCCCCTAGAGTGTAGAAAATCAAAGTGCTCAGGAAAGCTACTGCTACACTTAGCATTTCCCAGTCCTCCTCAGGGTACAGGGTCAGGTGATCCTAGCTCATGTTCAAACCGATAAGTAAAACAGAAGACAGTCTTTCATTGTGAAATATTCATTTCAAGGATTTTAAAAAGCAGCTAAGTTCTTTTGCAAGCTATCTTAATCATCAGTGGTTGGAAGCATGTAACAATGCAGAAAAGAAAAAAAAGGACAATTCTGGAAGAAATAGGGTTGGAAAAATATTTCTCAGTCTAACTGCCTCTATTCATTGAAGGGTGGGTAAAGGAAAGGGGCTAGTCTCAAATTCTAAATTTCATGATGAGTTTTTAAGTGCTCTTATATGAGATCCCTACATACATCTTCTGGAGGGAAAGGCCATTGAAAAAGAGGGAGGGCAACAGAACAAGAGTTCCCAGGGTGAGTTTTGCTCACTTCTCTGTCTAGCTCAGACCCTGTCCTGGGCACCCCCATCTTGAATTTGAAGGGAAACATATCTTACAAATAAAAAAAAAAAAACACCTATAAGGTGCAAATTTAAGTTTGCTTGTTAGAGGAAGGGACTGCAGGATGAGTGGGATGTGTACATTTTCTACTAAAGAACAAAGTAATCTGGCTAGATTAGTAGTTGGAAACTGCTGAAGGACTTCAGGATGGTAACTCAGAAGCTAGAAAGAGGCAGGCAGGTAATGGCAGAAAAGCTCAATTACAGTTCTGCCAGATAGCCAGGAGGTGGGGACCTGAGGAGGTCCCTGTCATTCTTTTGATATTTTGAAGTGGCAGGCAAGGGCAGAATTCAGTTATAGGATAAATTGGTCCTTGAGGACTGGCTTTGAAAATAAATGTAAAATTTAATGATCTTTAGATAAAGCACAGTGGTGTTGGCTGTAATGAGGGTAGGTAGGAAGATTTTGTTTTGATGAATTGTATTTAAATTTTGGTAAAGGCCAAAGCTTTCATGTGAATGCCAGTCTAGGGGGGTTAGGATTAAAGGAAGGTTGAGATTTACCTCTGATCATTGGAAGAGGGGAAAGAGGAAAGAATGGGAACAGGAAGCAAGGTTGGATCTTGGCAATTTGCACTCACCTAAAGAAAGAGAATTCAGTAAGAATCTTTAGGTATAACAAATCCCTTGGGAGCTCAGTGGTATTACAGATTTATTTAATATTGAATATAAGTTAGAACCTTGTGGCAGAAAAGAGGCAGCTGGTTTTATCCTTACTTTGTTGGTTAAGAAATTAGTTTCCATTTATTAAAGGAAAACTAGGAAAAGCTGAGGTTGCTAAAATGTTTCTTTCTTGTCTTTTAAAATTATCTCAAAGAATCTTTGCCTCACTCTTTGAGGTTGTTGCTCTTCTGAGTCACCATAGGGATGGACAATGAAACTGCTTTTGGATTTTTATAAGCCACAGGAAGAGAATGAGCACCAGAGGTGTTTACAATAGATCTTTTCTTAATCACATAACAAATTGTTTTTCTTAGGAGAATTGCGTTGGCTTAGGAAGCCACTGTGAAAAAATATTTTTACTCACACTTCCAAAAATATTGGAAGGATCCAGTAGCCAAGTAAGTAATGAGTGGAGGCTGGGGAAGGAATAGTTTTAGAAGCCCTAGATAAAGAAAAATCTGTAAGTGGCTGGGCACCTATAGCTCAAGCAGCTATGGCGCCAGCCACATACACCAGAGCTGGTGGGTTTGAATCTAGCCTAGTCCGCCAAACAACCATGACAACTCCAAGCCAAAAAACAAGGCAGGTGTTGTGGCAGGCACCTGTAATCCTAGTTACTTGGGAGGCTGAGGCAAGAGAATCACTTAAGCCCTAGAGTTTGAGGTTGCTGTGAGCTGTGACGCCACAGCACTCTACCCAAGGTGACAGCTTGAAACTGTCTCAAAAGAAAAAAATCTGTAATACACAAGATTTTAAATCTCAGAGGGGAATACCTGTTTCAGTTGCCAGAGAAACAGGTAATGTAAACAAGAGTTGCCGGAATAGAGACAACTTCCAGAGAACTCCAAGATAATTAAGTTAGGGAAATAAATAACTTCCTAAGTGTTTTCATTAAAAAATTCAGGCTGTGACAAAGCATAAAAAAACCTTGAAAGTCCAATTAAACTGTTATGAATTTAAGTATATAAAAAGTTTTGGAAACATGAAGGACTTGAATTAACCAAAATTACAGTTTTTAGACTTCCCAGACATTCTAAAAACTATTAACATTTTTGATATTTAAATACTTCTATAAGACCCAAATGCCATCCAGATGATATGAAACTAAATTACATCTTACATCCTTCATCTTCTACTTTCACCTGCTAGCATACTGAAGAATCAAAGTGTGTAAAATAAGCAACCTACAAACATCTGGCTAAATTTGAATCAAATATTTTTTGAAAAGTTTACTTTGCAAATAAAGTCAAGAAGTTTTTAGTTCATAAAATTTTCATGCCAGTTTTCCCAACGACATTTATCTTAAAGGGCTTTGCTTGCTTATTAGACAGAGGACAATTTTCCAGACTAGAAACTATTGGGCCCGTAATAAATTAGCTTTTAAAAATCAAATTATATGATTTCAACATAAGGATTGGATGTTTAGAATTAGAACGTTAAGTAACTTATTTTACCACTAAAAAAGTTCAGAAGAGAAGTAATGAAATAAAGTCATGCATTGTACCACTCTAGGCCATAGATTTTAGATGTAAGTACCTTAACTATCAGCCGGAGATCAATACTGCAAGTGTCTCAGTCCTATGGGCAGGATATGTGAGCTGCAGTGAGATGTCATCCTACAAAACTCCTTCGAGTGTTCAACCACAAAATTGACCAGGGCGGTGATGGGGGGATGTCCTGATTGAACTTAGACAGCAGTTTACTTGTAGAGAAACATTTTTGACCTATATTTTTTACTTTAAAAAAAGCAGTTTCCTTATCAGAGAAAGGCAGGAAGTATTCACACACTTAAACATGAGGCTTTAGACTCAGACTGAGAAGATGGGCTAGTTGGCAAAAAGAAGAGGGTGTACCGAAGCTACTTGTCACTGAAGGTGGGAATCTGAGCTAATGGACTTCCGTATGGAGGTTTAGGGCCGACTTTCTAAAACCTGAGGAATTGTTCAAGCAAAAGAGGCTGGGGCATGAGGGACATCAGGCAGTGGGAAGAGGCTGGGAACTGAGTGAGCAGGGCAAGTTTGGGGAACTCTCAGCATTTTTCTGTGTCTGAAATGCCAAGTCCAAGGAAGGGAGTGGGGAGAACTGAGGCAGGAGAGGAAAGCAGAGCCAGCTCCTCAGCCTTACCAGGTTCAGATTTGATCCTAAAGAGCTTTGGCTGAGTCTTGACAGTGAGTGCTGTGTAAGTATTAACAACCATTATACTGTCCATAGTTCTGCATTCTTTCTCACTTGACATTGTACTCTGAGCACTTTCCATATAATTAAAAATTTCTTAGAAACCACCTTTTTAAATTATATGGCCGCATGACACCTTATATGTGAAAATTTATTTAACAATTCTGTCATTGGAAATGTAAGGAACTTACATTTTGGGGTATTTAAAATAATCAGTGAATACCCTTGTCTATGAGTTTATGATCTCATCTTTGATGGTTTCCTTGGCAATTTCAGGTTAAGATGGAAATTACAGGGTCGGAATGTTTCAGACTTTAAAAATGTACCAGTTAATACTCCCGTGATGCTATAGCCTTGATGAAGACAATATCACTTTTTATTCGTACCTAATTGAGAGATGAAAAATGGTATCCTACCTTTTGAATTTACATTTCTTTCTACTAGCAGGTTGGAGATTTTTCATGTTTGTTTATTAGCCAGTGTACCTTTCTGTGCATTTCTTCATCCACTAAGAGGCGTTAATCTTATATATTGTATGTATGAGACCTGTACGTATTAGACGTGAATCTTTTGTTCTTAACATTTTTTCCTCAGTTGGCTTTCAGTCTTGTCTTTTGTCACCTACAATTTTATTAAAGATTTTACAATGTAAAACTTGCAGTCCTATCCTTCAATTCATTAATGTACTCAATATTAATTGAACATCAGCTTTATGTAAAACATTTTTTTGACACATCATTAATGAACAAAATAGTGTAAAATCCTTTGGCAGGTGGTATCTGGATTTTAGTGAGGGAAGTAGACAATAAATGCTAAGCTGATAAATAGGTAAGTTATGTTAGAAAATAATTATGGACAATAATAGCGGGCAGAAGAGATTGGAGATGGGGAGTATGGAAGCTGCATTTCTAAATGGTATTTAGGGTAGATCCTACTGAACAGGACACTTTTTTTTTTAATTGTTGGGGATTCATTAAGGGTACAAAGAACCAGGTTATACTACTTGCATTTGTTAGGTAAAGTCCTTCTTATGATTGTGTCCTACCCCTAAGAGGTGTATCACACACTGTGATCCCCCAACCCCCTCCCTCCTTCCCTCTCTCTGCTCCCCCATTCTCAGGCTTCCCACAATGTACAAGCATCAATCGTCCTCATATCAGAATTGAGTACATTGGATTCTTGCTTCTCCATTTTTGCAATACTTTACTAAGAAGAATGTGTCTGAATGGGTAACTTTCCTTTTTTTTTTTTTTTTGAGGCCGAGTCCCACTTTGACACTCTTGGTAGAGTGCCATGGTGTCACAGCTCACAGCAACTTCAAACTCTTGGGCTTAAGCGATTCTCTTGCCTCAGCCTCCCAAGTAGCTGGGACTATAGGTGCCCACCACTACGCCCAGCTATTTTTTTGTTGTTGCAGTTGTCATTCTTGTTTAGCCAGCCCGGGCCAGGCTCAAACATGCCAGCCTCAGTGTATGTGGCCAGCACCCTACCCACTGAGCTTTTGGGCACCACTTGAATGGGTGATTTTTGAGCAAGGATTTGGAAACGAGAGTTATCATGCAGTTTATTCAGAAAAGAGCATACTAGACAGAGTGAACAACCTTTGCAAATGTCCTATAGGATGGCATGTGCCTGAAGTGCTTGATCAGAGTTTTGAGTAAACCAACAAGTGAAGCAGAAAAAAGATGAAGTCAGGGAGATTTGTGGCATGTGTATGAAATCATGTAGGCCATTTTAAAGACTTGAGGATGAGGTGGAGGGTCCTGGACAGAGAACATGATTTGACTTATTTTTTAAAGGTAAGTAATCTTGGTAAGAAGGGGTTGGATTCTAGATGGATGTATATATGCATTTGAGAAAGTGTCGCACTCCATCAGCCATGCTGAAGTGCAGTAGCATGATCATAGCTCACTGTAATCTAAAATTCCTGAGCTTAGGGAACCCTCCTGGCTCAACTTCCCAAGTAGTTGTGGCCTACAGCTGTGTGTCACCATGCCCAGCTATGTATTTTAAAATATAGCCTGTAGGATTCCTGATGGATTTAATGTAGGGGGTGACAGAAAAGAGAAGAATCAAGGATGACTGAGGTTTTCAGCCTTAGCAACAGGAGACATGGAGTTGCCTGCAACTGAGAAGAGGAAGACTAGACTTTTTTTTTTCCTGGGATTAACCTTAATTTTCAGTTTTGGCTTCAGTTGGAGTTGTCCACCAAATATTCAACAGGAAGTTGAGTTTAGATGTTAGAAGAGGTTTGGGCCAGAGATAATGATCGGGGAGTCATCAGCACAGAGACAGTGTAAAACTCTGTGGTACTAATGAGACCAATCTAATTAGGGAGTGAGACCTGACCAAACCCAGGGCAGACCTCTGAGGCACTCCTACATCTAACAGCTCTCAGAGAAGAAAAGGAAGCAACAAGAGGGACAGGGAAGGAGTCACAGCGAGGGAGGAGAGTCAAACAAGACTGGCATCTTGGAAGCCAAGGAAAGAACTGGGTCAGATGAGGACTGAGCCACATGGAGGACATTAGTAATTTCTTACACTGTTTTTTTATATATTCTTATGTTATTTAAATATATAGAACATTTTACACATTGATGAAATATCTTTATTACTCAACTTCTCTACCACCACCCATTGACTAATCATCCATTTCTTTGCTATAAACTTTGTTAGCCCTTCTGATGAACAAAGCTTATCTTTACTCATTTTGGACTCTCATTTTTATTTAGTGAGTGAATGAGGTTATGGCACAAATGTATTTTTTTTTAAAGTCACATCTATATTGGTTATAATGGGAAAGCATTAAGATTGTTGCAAATTGTTATGATTGGTTTTAATGTAGTTTATTTGCTTTGTGCAGAGGATAGGGAAAGTCACACTTTTATTAAGTGACCCAGAAACTGTTACCTTCTTATCAAATGCAGTTTCCTCATGGAAGCATGAGGAAAGGTAGGTAAGCATGGCAATGAATTTTTTACTTCTGTTATTTAACGTTTCCTTTATTTGAATTTCAGGAGGAAATGTTCAAAAACAGATTCAATTCTCATCTATATTGTATTTTCAGGGCATCACATTTTCAATATTGCTACAAAATTATTTTGTCAACATTTTAAAAAGTCAAATTTTACGTGACAATTTCAAATAATTATTTCATATTTTGTGTATTTGCAGGCAAGTCAAATGGAAAAACCAAAGTCCTTAACTCAAATGCAGCGTCAAATTCAACACATGAGACATCCTATGAAGCTGATGATATAATTCAAGAAAAAACAATGGATACAACACAAATCAACATTGCTTATTAACCAAAACTTCTGTGTTTTAAAGGCTCACCAGAGAGATGGAGCAATACAAATAAAGAATGCATTTGAAACATAACGTGTAATACTCCTTTTGAAAAACTTGC
>CAUYTI010143328.1:0-57766 GCA_963575145.1 Galago senegalensis
CTCTGAACTACTTCCATCAAACTGGTCAACACAGCCTTCATGTCATTTTCTCAGTTATTGCTTTAAAACGTTCACATTCTACTCTTAGAAAGATTCACCTGTACCCCTATAAGACAAACCTCAGAAGTGATCCCACCAAACTTTTAGAAATATAAATTCTGCTTTATATGTGGAAAACTAACTCCCATGAATATATACACATAGTTTACTTACTGAGATTACTATGGTGAAGGCATTTTGGGGAATCCATTTCTTTTTTACCTCTAAAATTTGTGTAAAGTGATTGAGAAGTAGCACAGTTTTGTGTTGACAAGATAACTTTAAGTGAAAAAAATAGAGTATTCTTTTTCTGATGAGGAGAAACTTCTTTAAAAAATTAGTTTAAATTATAAAAGTTTAGAGACATTAGAAAATAAAGCTCAGCTATTTTTTTTTAGAAACTCAGTAGGCTAACAAAAAACAAGAAAAATCCTAATCAATAGCTCTTGTCTGTGTGCTTGCTATGCTTTCCATATTATTGACCTGAAAACACAAAACTCCACATGGCAGAAACTGCTAACCTTCTACCTAAAAGCAATTCCATCCTTTGTTACTAGAAAAGGATTTGGTTTTGTTCCAGTGTCTCCTAGCATGATAGCATAATATATGATATGATATTGTAGCATATCAGGAAAGGTGAACTCTGCCTATGGTAAATCATAAGTACTCCTGGCCAGTACATGTTAGGAATTTGGGGGTGAGCACTGAGACATAAACAGAAGGTAGCTGAAGCTCCCATGTCTAATTTTCTCCATTATAAAAGAGACAGCACCAGGGGAAATCCTCCATTTCCTTATTACTGTGGACCTTGTTGCGTGTGGAGATTTAACTGCTGTGATGTGGCAAGGAGAAGTGAACCAAAGAAATAGAGAGGTGCTTCTTAAGCACCTTAGCATTGTCAAGCTACTGAATTAGCCAAATATGAAATCTTTGACTTTCAGAAATCTCTTTATGCAAGTTATTAATACCCATTTTTTAACCCACTTGTAGGCAGGTATTCTGTTACAGCTGTACACACACACATATATACATACATATATATATATATGTGTATATATAGTTATAGATATATAGATATGAATATGATAAACTCCAAGTAAAATCATTATATTTTTTGCTAGATTCACTATACTGTGATATGCACGTGCTACAAAAACCAACAAGGGAACAACCCTAGCCCACAAGAGGCTATGATTTAAGAGCTTCTGGCTCCTACTATTGTTAATGCATTCATTTGTATTAGCCCTTACTGCAACCGCAAAGCATTTATTAGAAACAATGTGCAACCATGTTGCCAGCTATGTTGAATAGGATTAATAATTCATACTTTGATAACATTGCATCTCAGAAGAATTTAAAATACCTTTTGAATTTTCAAAGGTAAGAAAGTTTTTTTTTTATCTCTTCCTCAACCTTATTCCAAAAATCTATTGCAGTACAGTACAGAAGCACACTTGATGTAACAAGTTAAAAATTCATGAAGAAATTGTGGCAGGAAGAAGATTCATGTTGGGGAAGAGTTCTCTATCTCAAAGAAAGTTAATGAATCATGACATTTGGAATAAAGATAGTTAATTATATCAGAAGAAGTGTCATTTATATAATAGTAACATGTGGGAATAAAATTTCATCTCAGAACATAACCTAAAGAATAGAAGTCATTGGTACACCTAAACCCCAACCTCTTAATAAGCTACAGTTGGTTGGGACAGGCACAATTAAACATACCAAGTAAAGTTCTCCAAAGGCATATGCTCCATCTTAATTATTTCTTCATAAAAGAAATGGGAAGAAACAGAAAACATATAGCTGACTAAGTAATGGTGGGAGCTTCCTGACCGGGATAAAAGAATGTTTAGGATTGTAACTTAGATAATGGAGTTTGCTTACCACTGACACCTTGATGTTTTTCCATTTTATCTGGCTCAAGATGCTGAGCCGGTTCATATAAGCAAACAGAAGAGGGGCAGGGGAAAGATATCATAATCATGGGAAGAAATAAATAGCTAAAGCCATATGGAATTGTCTTTCCTTAGTAATAGGAGAGAGAGAGAGAGAAGAAATGTATCCCAGGAGATAGGAAAGTTAATATTTGAGAGAAATGGCATTACTCATTGGTGGAGAAAGACAAAACTAACCAGTAAGTACTTCTAGAATGTTGGTTATACATGCAAAAGTAGAATAAAACTAGACTCAGTTATGAAACAACACAAATATTAACATCTGTAGGTATCACTTCAGGCTATAAAGAAAAAGCACTATAGAATATTTCAAATCCACATGAAGAAATACAAGGCACCATTTAAATCTAAAAGTGTGTGTACTTTTTTATTGTAACTTTTTTCTCTTGCATCTTATTGCTTCTATTTCCTATCCTATTTTTATAAGCTTGTATAATACTAATAAAAAAATAGTAAAATGCATACAATCAATACAGTTGTAATTTGTATGCCAAGATGAGAAGGGCAGCAGGGGGTAGTGGGGAGAAGCCATATAAGGGCAAAACTTTTGTATGATGTTGACATAAGTTCATGGTAATTTGAATGACATTGTTATAAATTAAGATGTTAATTGTAATCATCCCAGGACAATCACGAAGAAATAGCTAAAAAAAAAAAAAAACCAAGAATAAAAGAAACCTAAAGTTATACACTAGACAACACACATTTAATACAAAAGAAGATAGTAATAAGCAAAGAGACAAACTGTTAAGACATTAAGGCATACAGAAAACAAACAGCAAAATAGAAGAAGTAAATCCAATCTTACATGTAATTACATTAAATGTAAATGAACTAAATAAAACACAAATTGGCAGATGGGTTTAAAGAATGATTTAACTATATACTATGTACTAGAAAACAATTTTAGATTTAAAGTTGCAATTATTTAAAAGAACAAGGATGGGAGATTTATTAAGCAAACAGTAACCAAAAGAGAGCTAGAGTGGCTATTCTCTGAGATAAAAAAACTAACTAGAGACAAAGAGAGAAAAATAGTCAATACATAAATAACATATAATAATCAGAAATATATATACCTTTTAACCCAGAGAGACAAAGTATATGAAGCAAAATTTGACAATATTGAAGAAAAGGAAAATTCAACAATGATAAGGACTTTAATACTGCACTTTCACCAATTTATATAAAAATTTGACATAGATTCAACAAGGAAATAGAAGATTTTATCAACACTATGAAACTACTGGAACCAATAGCCATAAACTATTGAACACGTCATCCAACAATGTCAATATTCATACAGTCATAAGCACATGTAAAATAGTGTTAAGAAAAATAGTCTTAAGATGACCATATGTTAGTACATTAAAAAAGCTTGAATAGGGCAGTGCCTGTGGCTCAAAGGAGTAGAGTGCTGGCCCCATGTACCAGAGGTGGCGGGTTCAAACCTGGCCCCAGCAAAAAACTTGAATAAATTTAAAAGTATTTAAATTATACAAAATATGTTTTCTGACCAAAATAGAATTAGATTAGATATAAATACTATAAGGAAATTTGGGGGAATATGTGGACATTAAATAACACACTCTTGAAAAATAAATTGATCAAAGAAAAAAACACAGTGCTATTAGAAAATATTTTGAGATGAATGAAAACAAACATATGACATAAAAAATTATGGGGTGTAGCAAAAGAAAGGCTTAGGGGAAAATTTACAGCTTTAAATAAATACTTATTTTTTAAAAGAAGAAAGATCATATGTTATACCTAACATTACATCTATAAAATTTTCTAGCTTATCTCTCTAGACAAAAAGAAAAATAAAATTAAATAAAGCAGAAAAAAATAGTAAAGATTTGAGTATCAACTAATAAATAACAACATAAATGAAAATAAAATCATTTTTAAAATGATAACCTTTTAGTGAGGCTAAAAAATAAACACAAAAGTCTCAATTATTAAACAGTTGTGGACAGAATTTATGAAATAAAGTGGAGTGTAAGTAAATAATATGAATAATTTTATATCAACAAATTAGATAATGCATGAAATGAATAATTTTATAGAAAGTCTCAAACTACTGAAACTGAATTATGGAGAAATTAAAAATCTGAACAGACTTACGAGATGTAAAGTAATTTAAATAGTAATAAAAATAATTCTGAAAAAACATTGCACAATACAAGCACATAAACAGATGGCATCACTTGTAAATTTCACTAAACATTTGAAGAAGAATTAACACTAGCATTTTACAAACTCTAAATGATACTAAAGAATAACATAGATGCTGAAATCTTGAACAAAATACTTTCCAATTGAATTCAACAGCATAAAAGAAATATTTTTCCTTGAGGGATTTTTTCTTGATTGCAAGGGTGATTCAATGTACAAAAATCATTTACCATAATAAATTATTTCAATAAAATAAATTCAAACACATAATGCAATAGATGCACAAAATATATTTGATAAAGTCCAACATGCTTTTTATATGCTCACAATAAAAAAACAGACAAACAGCTCGGCGCCTGTGGCTCAAGTGGCTAAGGCGCTAGCCACATACACCTAAGGTGGGGGGTTCAAATCCAGCCCGGGCCCACCAAACAACAATGACAGCTGCAACCAAAATATAGACAGGCATTGTGGCGGGTGCCTGTGGTCCCAGCTACTTGGGAGGCTGAGGCAGGAAACTCGCTTGAGCCCAGGAGTTGGAGGTTGCTGTGAGCTGTGATGCCATGGCACTCTACCCAGGGGGATAGCTTGAGGCTCCATCTCAAAAACAAACAAACAAAAAAAAAACAGACAAACTGGGAAACACAAGCCAACTTCTTCAACGTGATAAAGGTATCTACCAAAAAAAAAAAAAAAAAATCACACCCACACAGACACACACAGCTAAAAATTACACTATTGTGTACAAAACCAGAAATCTTACCCCCTCATTATGGAAAAAGAAAATAATACACAAACAAAAAAGATGTTTATTCTTGCCACTCTATTCTATACTGCACTGAAAGATTATAGCCAGTGAAACTAGGTAGAAAATAAAACAAAGAAAAACAAAATTTTAGAAAACAGGAAGCAAAACTACCTCTACTCAAAAATAAAATCATCTTGAAAGAAATTACTAAGGATCTCTTACAAACTATTAGAACTAATGAATTATTTAAGAGACATTGAAGGACATAATATCAAGATAAAAATCAATTGGTTCTTTTTGGCTGGGGCTGGGTTTGAACCCTCCACCTCTGGCATATGGGGCCGATGCCCTACTCCTTTGAGCCACAGGCACCGCCCCAAAATCAATTGTCTTTTTATAGCTTGCAGCATACAAATTGGAAATAAAATTAAGGAAATAATTTCATTTAAATTGCAACAAAAAGAATAAAGTACTTGGAAATAAATTTGACAATAGATACACAAAATATATATACTCATAACTTCAAAACACCATTGAATGAAATTAGAGAAGAAATATAAATGGAAAAAATGTCATATTCAAGGACCAGACAATTTTTTTTAGGAGGTGTTTAACACATTAATCTATAGAATCAATGTAAATCCATTTAAAATCCCAACTCTAATACCATCTATGCTGTAACAACTGACAGAATTTTTCTTTTAGATAGGTAAAATAGTATTCCATTGTGATATATACCTTGTTTTTAGCCATTTGTCTCTTGACAGATATTTAGTTTGATTATAAATTAACTCCTATGAACATTGCTACAATGAACACATAATTACAGATATCCCTTCAATACACTTATTTTAAAACTTTTTGGTAAATACCCACAAGTGGGATTGCCGTATCATATGATAATTCTATTCTTAGTTTTATGAGGAACCTCTATACACTTTGCCATAACAGCTATAGTAATGTACATTTTCACCAACAGTTTATAAGGGTTCTATTTTTTCCACATGAATTATTATATATGCAGTAATTTCTTTAAAAGTATTTCCTACTCATATTAATATTGATTTTAATAGCACAATTTCATTTTATTCTAGTTATAATATATTTTAATATTATTTCATGAACATCTAGAAGAATCTAGTTTATAAACATATTCCAAAGCAAAATAATTGCTTTTATAATTTTTTGGAAAAGTCATGCATTTATTGAACAAAAGCAACTTACATGGTGCTGTGGCTAGAGTGTGTATAGTCACTGCATGTGTACTAAGGGACACATACTTTCTTACTGCCCACCCAGGCAATGCCAGTCATTGAATACAGACTAACATCACCTCTGTGTAAGAGCCTCCTGATGGCTCCCCAAATTGCCTATTTTTTCTTATCAGCTTCTCTCATGAAATTCAGTTTGTATCCTGTTTATCTTGGCTTTTCATTGACAGCACAACAACTGCTAGATAAAGTCTAAGATTTTTGGCATAGGTTATGTGCCTCTGAACACATCTCTGCTTATTGCCTGTAACTCCCCATCTTGTTTTAATAATTCAGATAGAGTTTTCATTTGCACAGTCTGTACATGCCTCTGAGTATCATTGATTTTATTTTCTCTCCTTATTTATTTTTAAGTCTTACTCAAGCTTTGTTTCCTCCAGTAAACCATTCTTCCTCTTGCCCACTTGACCTCACTCTGATTGGGTTAAGTAACCTCTAGAATTCTGACAAGTGCCCAGATGATACTTAAATAAATAAAATAAAATAAAATAAAATAAATACATTTTATATGATTTTAGGAATTGTATACATTTTTGAAAATAGATTCTTGCCTAATTCTTTTCCAGTTTATTTCAAAGGGTAAAATAAAACAGAAATAACCTAGTAAACTAATTGGTTTTCTTTAGAATTGTAAACTTATCTTCTAGTAATTTCTTGTTGACTTTCAAGCCCAAAAGAGCAACAAGAAATTTCTTTAATCATCATTTTAGCTCCTAATAGAACTTACCTTCAGAGAATACTTTGAAATTTATTTACACTTACCCTTTAGATCATCTGAGTAGTGACTATCTGCACCCATTATACTTACAGTCTTCACTAATATTAAAATGGAAGCATATGACATGTCTCCTCCAAATTCACTTAGATTAGAGTGAATTATCTCAACAAGAGGGTTTATGGTATAGTTTGGATCAGAACCAAGAAATTAGATCACCTTATACGGTTCTTTCTAAATCTTTTATTCATTTACTTCAAGTCAAATATTGGTTGGACACCTGAGGTATTTTTATATGTCCTTGAGTTGGGTGCCAAGTGGCCCTGATAATCTTATCACAATATCATATAACTCAGTTTATTCCTCTTCCAAATATTGTTGTCAGGCTCTATAATCCCATTGGTAGGTCAGGGAGTATGGGATTCTGTGAACATTAGGTTTATAGAGTCATATATTCAAGAATTAATGATTAGATTTAGATATATGTTGTTTGCTGTCCTTCTTAAAGAAAACATCTCTCAAATTTGACACTACTATATCATAATAGTCAACTTAGCCATGTTTTTTGTAAAGGCGTAGTGATTACAGACTAGCTAAAAAAAAAAAAAAAAAATCCAAAGAGAGTTCTGTAGGAAGCACCTGTGAGAAATACTTTGGCAATCAGCAATTCGGAAGGGATGTAACATCACTGGTTTTCATTAGTGAGACACTTGAGAGCACGAAAGCATGTACATCATTGGTTATCAGTCTCCACACTGTGGCATAGGTGGCCATGGGATTACTTCTATAGATAGCTTTAGGAGATGTTAGCTGGGGCTTGTCCTTTGGCTCTGTTTCTTGCTCGAAGGACACCTGATCAGCTCCTCTACTAAGACTGCTGCTGAGAGATTGCTGCTGAGATGCTCGCTCCAACTAATACTGACTGTGGCTTCTAAGGTGATTTGGCACCCAAGACCTGAATAAGACATACCCCTAGTAAGCTGGTGCAGCTACCAGTAGCCAGACAGTTGAGTGGGCCAGCCCCCAGCATCCCAAGACCTAGCATACCAGCTCCGACAAGGCCCTGGGTCGGGCCCAGAGACACCTCGTCTCAGTCCCGACGAATAGTGACGAGGACGGGATAGTGGACGTGCACTGAAAAAGGAAATACTCAGGAGCAGCCTTTGGCAGATGTTATAGTACAAAGTTTATAAGCTAGGAAAGGAACTTTTAACTGCCTTCCCCTATATCTTCATCCATTATCAGCAGGAAGTAGTTTTGGAGATGATCAAAGGCCCTAATCTCTTACCAGCAGTTAAGAGTTTTGTTTGAAAGGGAAGGATTAAGGCAGAAAGAATACTATTAAGGGGGCTGGTGAAGAAACAACAGTAGAAGTGAAGTCTTGTAAGAATGGTAATTAGAGGGTGGTGCCTGTGGCTCAAAGGAGTAAAAAGCCGGCCTCCTATGTCAGAGGTGGCAGGTTCAAACCCTGTCCCCCCCCAAAAAAAAAGAATGGTAATTAGAAAGAAAAACAGAAAGCTAGGACTTGCAAGTAAAAGAAGCTACTAAAGAAAGAAAGTGAGAGTAAGTGAAACCTTTAGCGATTAAATACCATAAGTGAGAGTGCCATTGAGTGTTGGGAATTTTGGTAAGAGTGCTGGAATTTGGAAGAATGAAAGAGAGAAAGTAAGAAGTTTGTTAAGAGAAATAAGAGATAAGAAATGTAAGAAGAATAAGAAATTTAAGTATAAGAGGTATAGGAAGTTTTGAGATAAGAAGTATAAGTAGTATGAGGAGTTTGAAGTAAGAAGAAGTAGTTTGTAAGAAGTTTAAAGAAGCAAACAATGTGTGGTTTTGCTGAGGGGTTAGTGCCCTCAACTGGTTGTGCATGAATCCCCAATGGGATGCCAGGGTTAGAGTCCCTATCTGGTTGTGCACAAGTCCCTGAAGGGATGCCAGGGGTTAGAGTCCCCCATCATTGTAATGAGGGGAGAGTCCCCGTTCCTCATAATTCAACTAGCAGTGGCTGAAAGAAAAGCAAGACCATTATTCACCCATTATAATTCATGTAGCAAAGAGAACACTCTGGGAGGAAAGAGGGACCTTTGTTCACTACTTAACACAATTTAAAATAGATAAGATGCAGAAAGTATAAGAGGTTTGAGATGTGAGAATTTTGAGATAAGAAGTAAAAAATGTGTGGTTGTGTACCAGGGTTAGAGTTCTCATTGGTGTGTATGTTGGAAACTGTAAAGAGTGCGGGAGAATGCAGACTAAAGGCAGAAGTAGCAAAAGGTGGTAAAAGCAGTAAGATCTTCAGAAAAAAAAAATGGAGACAGAAATAAGAATTGTGACAATTTCAGTTAGAAGAACAGTTGTATGATCCCCTAGTTAACACACAAAAGGGGGGAATATGTAGCAGGCACCTGTGAAAAATACTTTGGCAATAAGGGATTAGGGAAGGGATTTAACATCATTGGCTCTCATTAGTAAGATGCATGAGAGCACAAAAGTATGTATATCCTTGGTTAGCAGTCTCCATGCTTACAGTGAGGGTAGCCATGGGATTACTTCTATAAGTATCTTTGGGAGAAGTTACCTGAGGCTTCTTGCTTGGAGGATGCCTGATTGGTACTCCCCTACTAAGACTGCTGCTGACCCATTGCTGCTGAGATGCTTGCTCCTACTAATACTGACTATGGCTTCTAAGGTGCTTCAGTCCCCGAGACCTGAATGAGACCTACCCTGAGTAAGCTGCCACAGTGGCCCACTTCCAGACAGTTGAGTGGGCCTGGCTGGAGACCTAGCGTCCATGCTCAAAGAGGCCTGGGGTTGGGGCCAGAGACATGGTGTCCGTGGGCCCCAACAAAGTTCTGCTATCAGAATAAAATGAGAAAAAAAACAAAAGAAAACAAGATAAATGGATCATATTTACATTTTTCTTGTTAAAGAGTTAATCAAAGACCCAATTCTTTTCTAAAGGTCAATTGTAGGACAAAATACAAATAGACAGATTGTGGACATTTTGGCCACTAACTTCTGTCCTTCTCCCTCAGTCACATTGCATTCAAATAAAAAAAAAAAAAAAACTAGGCTGCCTTATCAGTTTTCTAATTTCCTCCATGTTCATAACAAATAATTTCTCACCATCAATATTTTATGAATCTCTTGTATGCCATACATTCAATTAGTCCCAGAATCTTATAAATCCAGCCACAATAACATTTCCCATGCCTGTCTTCTTTATTCCATTGATGCATTCTACTTTCTGAATTTAGTTTCTTATACTCTTCGACCTTATTTGTCAGGAGCAGAGTATTTGGAGTCATAAATATATTTGCATTCTGCCTCCACAATTACTAGCTGTGTGGTTTTAAGGAAGATGCTTTATCTACTACCACTGTTAGAAATCTTCCTAGAGCACAGGTTACAGCCCATCACTCTCGTCATCAGAAACTTGATATATTTTAAGGAAAAGATTATCTCAATGCTGTATATACTGATGTAAATTAGATGCAACTGTGGGAGCAATGCAGTCACTCTGCAAACCTGTTGTAAGCATTTCAATATAGTGAGAAAGAAACCCTGAGCAAGCACAATGCAAACCTTCCTCACTTACAAACATAGATGAACTATCACATGGGAGTTTATAACAAGTTAGTTATTTCAGGTATGCAAATATAGATTTATAACTATATCAAAATATTAAAGTGTCAAAATAAATAAAAATTACATTAGGTCAAATAATATCAAATCAAATGTTCACCCTGATTTAGAGAAATTAAAAATATTCCCTAGTATATAAGCCTAAACTGTTACATTTAACCTAATAAAATATTCTTTTCAATCACTATCCCATGCTTAAGAAAGAAAAGAAAAGAATGACCATGTTATTTTTGTTCCCTTCTCTTCTTCTCCTCATTGGCATAAAACCATATTCTCTAAGTTGTATACCCTGTTTCAATACCACTGTGATTTTGATGAGCTTCATAAAACTTTCACCATATGATTTTGAGATCTGAAATTCTTGTACTTTAAGACTTGCCCCTCTGGATTTCATGTTTGGCTATATGTAAAAAATTATTATATTTTATCCAGAGTAGCTGGAGAAAGGAGCTTTCAATTGTCTCTGTGAGCCTGTGAAAGGAAGCCTTAGATGCCACTCTAAATTAAAAGTTGATGCTGTTGGCTTGACGCCTGTGGCTCAAGTGGCTAATGTGCCAGGCACGTACACCCAAGGCGGCAGGTTCGAATCCAGCCTGGGCCCGCCAAACAACAATGACAGCTGCAACCAAAAAATAACTGGGTGTTGTAGCAGGCGCCTGTGGTCCCAGCTACTCGGGAGGCTGAGGCAGGAGACTCACTTGAGCCCAGGAGTTGGAGGTTGCTGTGAGCTGTGATGCCACAGCACTCTACCCAGGGGGGACAGCTTGAGGGTTTGTCGCAAAAAAAAAAAAAAAAAGTTGATGTTGCTATTTTTATTATACTCCTTTTAAAAATAATAAAACTAAGCCTCTGAGAGAATCACTGACTTTTCCAGGAGCAAACAATGAATTAGTATGGATGAAACTGAATTTATTCTTCAAACCTAATGTGATATATAATCTGCAAAGAGCTGTTGAGTGTTAACATGTTTACATTTTAAAGGAATATATAAACAGCTAGAAAGATAATTGCGGATAAATATAACCAAGGATTGTAAAATAAAAATAATCATAGCATTAATGCTAGTGTTTCTAAATGAACTAAGATTACAAAATTGCTAAATTAAACATAAATGCATCTTTGTTTCTTTTTCAGTACAAAGAAGATCAAGAAAAAACATGGCTCTTCAGCTTGGGGGTTAGGAGTGATTATTTTATTTTACTTTATTTATATTTCAAGCCTTTTTCAAAGAGACATTGAAGCCACTAAATGATGAATTCAATTAAAAACAAGAACACTATTTTGCTTTTGTCTTCTCTGTCAAGCACAAAGACCACTGTACCGAAATAACGGTATAAACACTAATACAGAAAGCAGTTTCCCAAGGTTATGCTCAAGATTGGTTAGGACATTTTAGGCGATCAACTATTTGTTTGAAATCATTTCAAGTCCCTCAATGGACAAATTTGATGCCAGAATGAAAAACCTAGTGAGTGTGATAGTCTGAATCTCTGTTGGTGATCAATGACTTGTTAGTGAGAAAAGAGAACAATGTCTATAAAACTGGCAAAAACGATATTGATTTTTCACAATGGAGATGAAAACCAAAGTAATACTGTGGACTCAGTCCCTTAGTATAGAGCCTGGGAAAGAATCAAGGATGACTAAGTATAAGCTGTGTCGACCTGAACGCATACGATCCTGTTAACCCCATTCATTTCCTCAGGAAATAGAGTAGATTGGTAGTTATAGAAAAAACAGGTGATCATAGGTATCAGTAAGGTATTTGATAATATTTCTTATGAGATACTTGTGTCTATAAGAAAGCTAAAGGGGAGATGGAACAGCAAATTATTGGGTCAGAAATCAATTGAATGGCTTTACCTAAATATGAATAGAATGTGGTCAATTGGCTGAGTGATTTCTAATGGTTATCTTGGTATTCTAGAGAGAGATTGTTCTGCCTAATCTATTTTTATAGCATACTGAAACAATACAGATGTCATTTATCAAACGTTCAGACAACATACAGTGTGGTATCTAACCTGATATATGAATTGTGTACTGTATTTCAAATAGTGGTGGACTCAACACCATGTAATATAACTATATGAGCCAACAAAATAAATGAGATTTCGTAAGTGCTAAAAATAGAGGTAGAACAGGACCAATTCAGATAGTGGTAATTCTTTTTGTAGCAAACAGTCATAGATGGATGAATATATTACAGTTTAAGAGAAGAAAGGTTTCTAGAACTAGAATGTAAATGTTTTGACACAATGACTATGCAAATGACATGAAATTTATGTGAACCAGCTTAATGAAAGTATTTCAGAATGTATGTGAAAACACTACACTGTACCCCATGTTTGTATTGATGTATACAGCTATCATTTAATTAAAAAAAATTACAAAAAAAAAGAGAAGAAAGGAATAAAGTATTTGGGTAAAAATATAAAAATATTCATTTGCTTTATGAAAGATGTCATTGTTCTGCTTGTGATAGTCACATTTCAAAATAATCAAGAGAAAAAAAGCAAACTGCCAAATTGCATTGTGTTAAACAAGTAAGTAACTTGAAGTTTCCAGAAAGACAAAATAAAGCAAAGGATTTCAAGAATTTTAAGAGCAAACCAATAAATATATGTATATGCGGAATGCAATGCAAATGAATTGAGGACCAAGTAAAATATTGTTCTTGCATCATAATTAAATCAAATACAGCCAAATATATAAAGGTATATAAATTTTAAATAGGTTATTACATAAAGGTACATTATAATTTCTGTTCATTAAAAACATTTTAAAAATGAGACAAACTAGAAAAATACGTATCTTTAAGTTTATAAAGAATTATTATCATATAGAAGAAGGGATATAAAGAAGAAGAAAGAACTGATTTCTTCCACAGATCAAGAACAAAAAAGGGAGAAGGAGACCTTTAGTAGTTGGTTTGTAGCTTCTGGACAGGTACAGCGAAGTGTTTTATGTACATTTTTCTTTTTTTACTTATTCCTCAAAAACAGCCCATTTTTTCTGAAGAAATTTTTACAGAAAATTTTAGGGTTATATTTTCAAGAGCATATGATGTGAAAATAGCAGGTATGAGCTAGAAAAAGTTCATATCACTATTGCATCAGCAAAATATCCACATCTCCCACCTCACCCCAAGACACAGAGGATGGAGGACATGGGGTTGTTTACCCAGGTTGGTTAGCACTGCTTTTTTCCCATAATTTGGCACCTAAAGCCTATGAGAAAATTGCCAGGCCATTCATGATTCAAATTGAATTTCAGGACAAAAGAGATTTATATTGTTACAAAGAGAAGAGTTAAGTTCCATAATTTACATAGCATTTCCACATTTGCTCTCCCTGCAGTTGTGTGAGACAGGCTGTCATCTTCTGGATAAGGAATCACAAGCGTGTCAGCTCCCAGATCCCAATCCTGTCAACTGACTAGATAGAGAATTGGGACTACAACTTAATTCATAGAACTACCAGTCACAGGTCTTTTCACTTACACATGTGGTGACTGTGTAAACTTATCTATATGCTCTCTTTAATATGTTTATAAATCAAATTTTACCATATACAAAAGAAACAGAAGAAATAAAATTACAAATGAAGCAGCTGTGGACACAATAAGGTTTAGACTTGTTTTCAATATAATTGCTACCTGATATACTTCAAACTGGTTTTCCAGCTTATTTGAACTATGATGTTCTGAAGTGTTGCCTAAATTGCTTTTGTAATCCTGACTCCATTTTTGCTACAAAGTCTGTAATTTTCATGAGCATATGATGGTTGTCAAATGATTATTTTTTTCAGGTGTATGAAATATTATTGGAGTTGAAGGTTACTGAGTTCAGTAGCGGGTCAATTTCTTAAGTCTTATGATTTTATCACTGCAAATACTAATTCTAAAACAAAGTTCATGCACCATGGCTCAAGACTGTAGTCTTGGTTACTCAGAAAGGTGAGGCAGGAACCCAAAATTTGAGATTGCAGTGATGAGAAGGTATGATGATGCCGCTGTGCTTTAGCCTGGGCAACAGGGTGAAACTCTGTCTCAAAACAACATAAAACAGACACTACTAATGTGTCATTGATAAATTAAGTAGAAGACTGCTCTGGGATGAATATGATAACTTCCTTAGTACAATATTTCAGTACTAATTGTTGTATGCATGTCATGTTAAGGAGAAAAAATTCTAATAAAGTTTATTAAATGTGAGTACAATGTTTATATAGGCTAAACATAATAAACAGTTCATTTGGCTAATCAAATGGTTAATTTTGCTTACAAATCAAAGGTGGTTACCTTAGATGAAATATGAATAATGTTTTAAAGTTTATTTAAAGGTTTATTTCTGCCAAGGTGACATTTAACTAGTTCACCCAGAAGCTAATATATAGAAAAATGTATTTCTGAGTGGTTTGTAAATAATACATGAAGACTTATAGAGAAAGAAATGTTATGTTAAAATCATAACAATGACAATAATTACCTAGTGTGGTAATCTACGAATTTATTCTGGAAACTAGAAATACAGGCCTCTCTCAGAATATGCTTCAAAGAATTTCTCAGTCTGCTCTAGCTCTCTTTGCTTATACCCCCCTATTTCTTCCCAGGAGACATTATCTATAACAAATATATAGGTAGATAATATTATTACTACTGCTTTTCAATTAAAGAATGTAAATATATAAAGATTAAATAATTGATTAGCTGCCAGATTTTGAGTAAATCTTGGTGCCACATATTGAAAACTGACAAAGTAATTATAAAGGTTGACCAGTTGTTCGTTTTTAAAAGTATAAAATATTATGATAAATATCATAAACGCTAGGAAATTGACACAAAAGTGTCCTGTGCCTGGAATGTTTTAACATTAAACATTAGGTTTACTCCAAGAAAGAGTAAGATGGCCATCAGAATTTTGTATGACATAAACTACTTTGAACACATGAGAAAAGAAATAGAAATTCCAAAGAGTAAATACAATCACCTTTTACTAAAGCACACACACTGGAACACAAATACCAGATTTTGATGTTTAAAAAGAAGATAGAAAATGCTGGAAAGAAAAAAAGAATAGAGAGTGAAATGTCAGCTATGTAAGAAAAAAATGAATCAAAATTGTTTGAAGAGGTGGGTTAATGTTTTGGCTTATTTAAAAGAAAAAAGTCAAATTCTGCATGAAAGTGCCAGATAACACAGAGGAAATTTGAGATGGATCAATGCGGCATCACCAGACTTTATTGCTGCAGGAGTAGCAATATTCTAATAGGACACTTAAAATGCCATTGAAGTCACGACTCTTTCTCCAGCTTATATTGTCAATTCATGCTATTTCTATATAACCTGGGAGTTTGAATTTAACTTGAAACGATTTACTTGAGTATAATTTGAGATAATGAATACAATAAGGAAAATGCCCATTTTTGCATATACTAGAAATACAAGATCAAGTTAATTTGAATTGGATTTTGCTGGTCTATATGAAAATTCTCTGAGAACAAGTCAAAAGGATGCCTTTAATTGTGTGGAGGAGTTGAACTTACTATCACTTAAATTCCTATGAATAAAAAAGAGCAATGGATGGGATGGCTTGTGAACTTTTAAAGACAGAAACAGAACTTCGGAAACTTGAGTAACTTGTATCATCCATGCAGGGAAAGAAATACCCATGATTTTCAAAATACCTGACAGTTTATGGTCTACACTTTAGAGAAACATGAGAAATAAATGGTAAGTTATGAGTCTCAATATCCTGTTTACTTAGATTCAGCCTATGAATGCATTTTGGTCTGCATCTTAGGAAGTTAAGGGAACAGAGAAGCCGGTTGGTAGGCTGCTCCAGTTATTTATGGAAAAACATTAAGTCTAACTCAGAACATGAATAAGCAGTAAAAGGTAGCATAAGTTTAGGA
The DNA here is from genome assembly GCA_963575145.1 of Galago senegalensis. NCBI lineage: Eukaryota > Metazoa > Chordata > Mammalia > Primates > Galagidae > Galago > Galago senegalensis. The sequence goes on from CAUYTI010143328.1 coordinate 16,473, forward strand.
AAGATGAGAAAAAACAACAGAATCTGAGTTTATGGATTGATTAGATATGGAAGAAGTGAAATAGAGGGAATAATTTAGGTTCTATATACAAAGTTAATTGGGGCCTGGTGGTGTCACTCTTTGATATAGAGAATATAGGAGTAGTCATTAGTTGAGATGGAAAGATGATGAAATTCTCTTTGAAGAGAAGCTTGGGAAACATGTAAGTGAGAATGTTCATTTTTAAGGGCTAGATACTGAAATGTGGGTATCAATAGTTTAAGTCTTTAAAATCTTTCAATGACTACCCGTTAATTCTAAAGTCAATTCACTAAATTTCTGGAATATGGATGAAATATAAATATGAAAAACTTGAGTAAATAATCTGGATAATTCTAAATAACAAAAATTTGATTACTCAAGTATAATAGCATAATTTATTATAAGATCATGGAAGCTAAGACATTACTGAGTACTAGAAGCTCAGTAGAACACACAGAAGGGATTTGTTTCTAAGGAGTATAGACTATTTTCAAAGAGCTAAAACACACCAATATGTAAAATGTAAAGTACAATAATGTCTGAATAAGTTCAATTGGCAACCATAAACACAATTAGCAAAAAGGTCCATGTGTCATCTGAGCAGAAATATGCTCACCAAAGATAAACAACTCTTGAGTTTAAAATAGAGAGCCTTATTTCATCTCTAGCATTATCATAGTGCAATGAAACTTTAATGAATTGAATGCCTTGAATGAAAAATTTAAGGCAATAAATTAAGAAATTATAAGCTTGGGGCTTGTTGTAGAACACAGAGATACCCCAGGGTTTCGGATTTTTTAAACACACCCCTCTTCCATTGACTTGATTTGCATTATGATTTAAGCGTTCTTTAAAGGTGACTATAAATAATCTTTGAAATATTTTCTCTCCAAAGGATGTTTCATATTTTGGAATAATGACTCAAACTTGGAGAGGTACTTCCCAGCTGAGTCTCCCACTCCATGTGGTATACCACAGTCAGAGATATAAAGTGTGATTAATGAAGTTAGAGTCAGTCAGCTTGTGGTGAATGCTTGTAATTTTATGTTGCCTCAGTGTCCATTGTGAATTCAGGTTTATGTGTCAGAAGCAAGGTTCAGTCATCCTTTACACAATTGTTCTACACCACATCCAAAGGTTCAAGGTGGTAACCAAAGTTAGAACTTACAGACTTCTCTCCCGCCCAACAGAAGACTGGGGTCACCACTTTCCCATAGTTTCCTAAACAGACCACTCAGCGATTTTCCAGCAAACTTAAGGTGACCCACACTCAGTTAATACTGCTAATTGTCACCCTCTCCTGTCTCTCCCGTTGCTTGCATTCCCTGACATCAAGAGTGTATGTGTGGAGAGGGGTCGTCTCTGGGTTTGCAGTATACCCCTGGGGTTTATGAGTCTTAAAAAACTTTTAAACTTTCACATTGTTGTGTCACTAAACCCTGCCAATAATCAACCCTGAACTTGAGGCCTAAAAGGGACTCATGCAGGTAGACCCCCTGGTCGTATTCGGGGTTTATGAGTATTAAAAAACTTTTAAACTTTTACATTGTTGTGTCACTAAACCCTGCCAGTAATCAACCCTGCCAGTAATCAATGAGGCCTGAAAGGGACTCATGCAGGTAGACCCCCTGGTCGTATTCTTTGGCTAGGGCTCTGGGGGCTGCTGAGGACAGTAGCCACCAGCTGAGCTGATGGAGAAACTCAAAGTCTTTTATTCAAAATAGAAGTATAAATTGAAATTTTATTGGTCATTTGTTTAAGAGCAAACTTTTAAAAAATGTTTCGGAATATTAGTAGGTATAAATGTTTTGTTTAGATACTCTGTTAAGTGAACTTTTGAACATATTGAAATAGAGGAGCTCCTGATTTATGAAATGATGATAATACTACTACTTAGTTTTCAAGTCTATGGTAAAGGTAAAAGGATAGAATAACATCAACAGTGTGACAAGGGGGCCCTCAATATATCTAGCCATATATCTCCTTCTGTCTGTCAGGGATAACGTGTGTTGTAATTTTTAAAGAAAAAAGATTGTTTTCAAATCTTAGTAGTGCATCTTCCTCCTCTTAAGTTCAGGTATGGAACTTGCATTTTCACTTTTCCGCAGGGAAGAATTTGTCAGCCATGCACATCTGAAAAGGATTGATTTCCAGTATCTTTCTGCCCTCTGTCAGGGGATGCAGGTAGGATACACTTGACTCCTCACAATAACACTCTTCTCTAAAGAGAAACTTAATTTCAGCTTCTCTGGGTTTTTGAGCTAGTCCAGGTAGGACAGATTATATTGGATGTGAACATTCAGAGACTCAAGATGATGGAGAAGCTGTCTTCTGTGTTGGCGGTTGTCCTTGCACAAGGAGAAAAAGTAGCTAGTGGATTTTAGCCAAGTAATTAAGTGTCCTGTCTCATAAAGAAATCATGTCACTTACAATTATTATTCAGCCACTGTGAAACAACAAAGAGCAATCCTATCATGCTTGTAGAGGATCGAGGGCCAGAAATACTTAGGAAACATGCATCACAAATAATTATCATAGTCACAACTTAGTACACACACATATATATCATGTGCTGAGAACAGATACCTTGTTTATGGCAAAACATAACTTTCTTTTTCTGTTACTTAAGTTCCCATTTCAACTTGTAGCAACAAACCAAACCAAAACAAACAACAAAACTTAATCAATCATTTACAGGTAAACTCAGTTAATTCCAGATTTGCTTAGTCTTTAAAGATTTAAACTGTGCCAAATTGGCATACTTACACTTTGTGGAGAAAGACAATCACAGGTATGTGGTAGGAGATCATGGAAACTCATATTCCTTGTGGACTGATTCTTTTTTTCTCATCTACAAAGCTGTCCTCGTGTTTATACAACTGAATGTGTAGTAGCAGGGAAATAAGGCCTCTCCTACACTGTAATCAATGGAAGAAAATTAAGCAGAATTATACATTGCCCAAGGAACAAATCTAATTCAGGAGACAAGGCAGTAATACATGAAAAAATGTCACATGGTTCACAGCAAGTGTCATAAGAATGACTGCAGAATATGTGGGAAATTTGCTGAGCAAGATAGCTAGTCCTCCAAGCTAGGGAGATTTCACTATAGACAAGAAAAACCTTAGATCTCATACAAGCCACAACAAATCACAAATTTAACCACATGTCTATTTATATTGAATTTAACTTTAATAAAAGCTATTAAGTGATTACCAATGTCAAGTCTTTATGTTAAGCCCTTTATGTGTACTGCTTCCTTCAATTCTTCTTATAATTTTATGAGGTTGGCAAGAAGTGCACACTCATTTTAAAGATGTGTCATGGTCATGTTTAGAGTGACTTAAGAATGGAAAGAAAGGGTTCATGTTCAGATCTTCAGTACTCCAACCACATGCTCCTAACCACTCCCTATTCTTTATTTGCCACCATCAACATGTTAATGTTTAGCATCAATTCGCAAATATGACACGCATATATTCAAATTGTATTAACTCCTTTTTAAGTAAATTTTGAATTGAGGCACTTACAAGACCCCATTGTGCCTTGAATTGGAGGTCTGACTTCATTTAGTAATAGGTATCTGAACACAGCAGGTCATTAATTTTGTGTTTGTGTCTGTTTTATCATCTATGTAACACAGATAAAATGATTGCTCTGCTAATCTTACAATGTTGTGTGAATATTGAACTAGCTACTATACGGAGGACACAATAAACTTGAAAGTACCAAAAATACATATAATAAATATTGTGTCATCAGAATAGATTTAGAATTCCACATGGAAAAATGAAGTATTGAAAAAGGTAAGTATTAGCCTAAATATGCAATGTGCATGAGGTCATCTATGAATCTAGCAAGAAGGGGGCATCTAACAAAAATCAGTATTTATAAATTTATATGAAGCAAAATGTAAATGGCAGAGGAATAGTTCAGAGACAAACTCAACTTCAAAACATTACAAATCTCAATGCCTCCAACTCTGTTGTCTTCAGTTTTTATCGTTAGAGTGCCCAACACACCACAGGATCTAAAGCTTTCCAAAAAATGGCTAACTATTTCATTTTCATTAGGGCAATGTGTACTCACCAGGTCTGCTCGGGTTTCCTGAAATGAAATTCTCATGAAAACTTTCTAGCTGATTTATAAGTCAATGTGTGGGTAGCCTAAGTCGATGATGGGCAGGGTCTTTCAATTTTAAGGTAATTTGTGGAAGGTATTCATTAGGGAGGACAATGAAAAACGGAGAACAAAACTATAAACCACAGTCAATTTTATAATTACATCAGGAAATGTTTAAAAGAATAATAGACCTTTCCTTCAAAATGCAAATGCATTTCCTCTTATATCAATGGCTTTCTAAGTGGATGGAGTAGAACACAAATATAATATGGAAAACTGTAGAAGTATCAATGTAGAAGATCTATAGTACACAGAAGAAACCATAAAACATAAATTTTTGTCAAGGTAATTAGTATAACTCATCATTCCACACAGAGTCAATACAAATTTCAGCTAATTTCCCAAACCTGTGTAGGACCTAATCCAGGCTCATGGTCCAGTTTTAGGTGAGGATGGTCCAATATTAAAATGTTTGAGAAAAAGACAAGAGTTTTTAGAATCTACACACTTTTCCTTACAAATAAGGGCTACCAAAGCTAATAATAACAGGTCAGGGAATTCATAGGTAGGTTTCAAATGCTCATTTTCAACAGAACTTGTAAGTACTCAAACAAAGTCAAACATAGCTTTCTAAATTGTTCTATTAATCCACCAAGAGATAAGTTTTGAGTATTTAACTTCAGTCCAAAATTGTGCTGCTATTAGCAACTATTTGTTTCCTCTCCACTAATTTTTTCACATCTACACTTTCACCCTATCTCTGAGAATCTTATTGATTCCAAATATGTTCTATTTGAAAGTCAAAGCCAAAGAAAGAGTACTGTGGTTGTCAGCAACCTCAGCCATGTTCATCGTTGGACAGCTCAACTGATTGTTGGTTTTTGTACAAGTGATCCTAAGGTGTCTGTAGTGACTTAGCCACAGCTTTTCTGTATAGTATGCTGTTATCTAGCTATTACACAAGTACTCTAGATGAACGGACTGGATTTATATTGGATTTCACTGCCTCTAGCTCACATTTCCCAATCAAACTTGTGACCCTCAGATCTCAGCCCAAAGGATTTCCCCTGACCTTCCACTGAGCTCTTGCTAATACAGTGAGCTGAATTTTTCTTCCTATAAGCCACCCAATTCTCTCTTAGTTATTGCTCAAAATCTTTCCCATATATAGCCAAACATCTTACTCTAGGAAAAGGAGGTCCTGCCTTTCTATTCCTCTGGCTTGCTAGGAGAAAAGTATCTTAAATTACATGCTAATGGGAACCTGGAAAGTCATCCATCATTATCCTCAAATTGAAGATAATAGCCTGACACTCATAGTCACTGAGATCTTGGCTGAAGTGAAAGGCTGCCATGATTCATTACCAGGATGGTCACTCTACAAAGCTCATGTTAATTCTTCTCTTCCATGAGAGCTTCATAGTAGTGGAATAATAGATAGGTAAGTGTAGCCGTATTATGATGAGTCCCAAAAACTGTAAAGAAAGAAAAGGTTTTCATTTAATCTAATATGTCTTAAGTATCTGACGTTTCCTATGTTGGAGAAATCTAAATCAAAATAGTATTTTAATGTGGTAAACATATCCTGGGTTACTCATAAATGATCTGGCTTTTATCTGTGGCTGATGTACCTTTTAATAGTGTTGCCTTTTACTCTCAAGAAATTCTCTATTTGAAAAACAAAATATTGTCATCTTATATTTTATGAAGTTGATGAAGCATGGTGGTGTGACATTAACGAAAATTACATCCATTGTCTATAAGGCCCTTGCAAAGTGTAATGTTTTGTTTTGTTCTATACACTTTTTATCTGCCATTCTTGATCAAGGAAACATGATTTTATTTCATTGTATCTTCAACTATCCTATTTCTGCCTAGGAGAATTCTAGTTGTGAATGAATAAAAATAGAACAACTTCCTGCTCTGGTTTGCTTCGAGGTTAAAATTATTTAATTATTTACTATATTTTTCCAAAGTAAAATATCATTGGCTTATTCCTGTGACAACATTTATCATTCTATTAATGAACTTGGTGTTTAGTTATGCTACATTTGTGTATATTTCTATGGGTCCTTTTGTTTTCTGTCTTAGCTTATAGAATCCTAAAAAAATAAATAAATAAAAAGATATATGTGTGCCTATCTACTGCCTCTTTCGGCAGTTTCAGATATAATTAGCCATAGGTATTTAAATCTTTTAACCAGTTGTTAGAAAAGAAGGTGCTGTATATTGAGATATCCAACCTTCACATTAGATTCATATTTAAATATCAATTATTTAGAAATACCTATATCAGGTTTGGGTGTGGTAGCTCATGGCTGTAATCCTAGCACTTTGGGAGGCTGAGGTTGGAAGATTACTTGAGTTTAGGCATTCAAGATGAGCCTGAGTAAGAGTAAAGCCCTGTCTCTAGTAAAAATAGAAAAATTAGTAGGACATCATGGCAGATGCCTATAGTTCCAACTACCCAAAGGTTGAGGCAGGAGGATTGTTTGAACCTAGGAGTTTGAGGTTGCTGTGAACCAGGCTTATGCCACTGCATTCTAGCCTGTGTCACAAAGCTAGGCTCTGGAAGAGAAGAGAAGAGAAGAGGAAGAAAAAAAGATATACTTGTATCAGCTCCGAGGACTCTGAAAGATACGATGCATAATGCTAAATCTCATCTAAATCTAAATTTGGAAGGACTACACGCTTCTACTCTCCCACACATCACACAATGTCCTCTCATGAGAAACAGTCATATTCCCCTAAAATAACTGGGATAATAAAGAAGCTCATGGGGGAACGGGAAGAATTACAACTGAACTTCCTTTGGCCGTTCCACCTCAGCAGCATCTAAACCTGTCAAGACTGACTGTTCTGGTTTACCTTTGCAGCAGTGAACAGTAGCACTAAGCAGCTGTCTGGGTTTATTTGCAGGATATCTCTGGCACACAGGTAGTGCCAAATAAAGGACAGATACTTATCTGATACCTTTGTTTGCTTTGTAAAGAATTTGTAAAGGGTTGTCATGTAAGGGTTAACAAACAAAAATAACAAAAACAATAAAACAAGCATGATTCAGAGAAGCACCTGACTGAGATGTCCTAGCCTTCAGACTTTATCTTTCTATGGCCCGGATTGTAATTATAACAGCAATCAGGTATACCGTGAGCAAATCACTAGAAAGTACATCGGCCACGTGTATGTGCAGACACTAGTGTTTACTAGACATTCTATTTCTAAGAATGAATATATAATGGAAAAAGAGCTTATAAATACACTTATTATTATAAAAGACAGAACATCATATTCAAACTACCGTGAAAAATGCAAATGCATAATTTTAACATGGTTTACTGTAAAAATCAAAGGATATTTTATAAACTCGACTTTGTGTTTTCATTAAATTCAGATTTTATGAAGCCAAAGGTATTTATTTTTTAAAAAAGACATGGAACAAACTGTATTAAATAATGACACTTAAGATACTGGGCATCAGGCAATGACAGACAGTAAGACAGAGAGAAGCGGTTGAGTCTTACATTTATCCCTATTTAGTGCAAGGAAAAAAGATTCCAGGAGTAGTGAAGGAGGAGAAAACCTCCACAGAGCCCACAGTCTCCCGGGACTGAGAAAATAGAGCTGGAAGTCTAGGAATCTAGGAATGCCAAGGAGTTTGGAGTTCATAGCACAGAAGAGCAGAAAACAAAAGCTGCAAAGGAGAGAATTTTATATATGTGAAGGGAATCTTAGAGAGAATTCAATTAAGTGTATACGTGAGGAAATACCCGAAGACTGAAGAAAGAACCACACTAAAGTAATTAGAGGGAACAATATCCCCCAAATCACACAGTGCCAGGAACCACACCTGGGGTCACTACCCAGATCCATACCATCTTATTTCAGGGGACACAGAAAGGTCTTGCCTCATAAGCAGGTGAACCAAAGCTAAGCTTAGATTAATGCAGTTCTGGTCCTGCCTAGCAAACTTAAAAGCCGGACCTCGATGGCTCAACAATTTCTACATAACTAACTCTGTGTCACAAATAACCTGAAAATGACATATAGGAATGCAAAATATCTAGCATTCAAGAGGGTAAATTTCATGTCTCACATAAAATAAGAAATTATCAGACATGCAGAGAATCAAGAAATGCAATCCATGATAGTAAGGAAGAAAAATCAGTATATTGAAACTAACTCAAATGATTACAGTAATACAGTTAATAGACAAGAACATTGAAACAATTATATTAACTGTACCCCATACATTTAAAATGCTATCAGAGAAAAAAAAATCAAGAGAAAATTTTTAAAGAACTGTAGAAAAAAGTGATCCTAACATCAATGTACTGTGAACAATGTGATCATATAGATGTTTAAGAGAAAGACTTGAAGTAGCTGAGAAAAAAGAAGACATGTTATATACTGAGGATCAAAGGGAAGAACATCACTAGATTTCTCCTAGGAAATATAGCTAGAATACAGTGGAATATCTTTAAAGTACTAAAAAGAAAAATATAAACTGTCAATATGGAATTCTATGTCTAGCAAATATATTATGCAAATATTTACTTAAAGATTTTATTTGAAGCTGAAATAATTATTTCATTGAAATAATTCATTTTACTGATTGAAAGCTGAAATAATTCATTACCCGCTGTTCTATGATATACATATACACACACACATACAAGTTAAAAGAAGTCCTTCAAGCAGAAGAAATGATACCATATTGAAATCTGGATCAACAGAAAGGAATGAAGACTGGGGAAGTTCTAACTACCTGGATAAATGTAAAGATTGTTTTGTCACTAATTTTTTTTTTTAGTTACTAACAATTTAAAGCAAATTCAATAATATTTCAGCATTGTTTTTAAACATGCATAGAAAAAATATGACAATAGTATAAAGGTCTGGAGAGAAGAAATTGAAGCACAGTTGGCCCTTAAACAACGTGGGTTAGGGCTGCACGGGTCACCTGATGCATGGATTTTCTTCTGCCTCTGCCACCCAGAGAGGAAGACCAACTTCTTCTTTCTACTATCTTACTCAGCCCATGCAAATGAAAACAATGAGACTGAAGACGATTATGGTGGTCACTTCCACTTAATGAATAGTAAACATATTTTCTCTTTCTTATGATTTTATCAATAACATTTTCTTTTCTGCAGCTTATTTTATTGTAAGCATGTACAAGTATGTTATATATAGACTATACTTCACTAAGGCTTCTGATCAATAATAAGCTATTAGTAGTTAAATTTGGGGGAAGAGGAGTCAAAAGTAGTTATATTCAGATTATCCTCCGTATAGGAACTTGATACCACTAATCCAGATGTTGTTCAGTGTCAACTACATACTGTTCTAAATGTTTATAGTATATGGGAAACAATATAACATTTCTTAAAAGTAGATCATAAAGAGTTACAAATGTATGTTAAAGACTTAAAAGCATCCATTAAAATAAAACAAGAAAGAATTCCAACTTATCAACAAACCAAAGGAAAAACACAATAAAATAAAATGATACAAAAGAAGGCTGAAATAGAGAGGGAAAAAGGAATATGACAAATGAGAAAATAAAAAATAAATAACCTCAAGAAGGTTTAAAACCAAATCTTATCAATAATAATATTAAAAACTTCAATTAGAATGTAGAGATTATCAGATTGCATTTTTTTTAAAAAGACATACAGGGCGGTGCCTGTGGCTCAAAGAAGTAGGGCGCTGGCCCCATATACCAGAGGTGGTGGGTTCAAACCGGGCCCCAGCCAAAAACTGCAAAAAAAACCGAACAAAACATACATGTTGCCTAAGAAAAAACTACGTTCACAATTATAGAAATATAAATATAGATAAAAGTTTGAAATAAGATAGATCATGCTAACACTAATCGAAAGAAAGCTAGACTGGCTATAATACTGTCAGATAAACTAAACTTCAGAGCAAAGTCTGTTATCCGAAATAAAGAGGATCATTTTATAATGATGAAAGAGTTAATTAGTCACAATGATAAACTGTGTATGCACTTAATAAGACAGTTTTAAAATACCTAAAGCAAAATCTGATAGAACTGCAAGGAGTTTTTGTAGACAAATCCTCAATTATGATTAGAGATTATATTACTTCTTTGTTTATTTTACATTTACATTTTATTGATGCATAATAGGTGTACATGGTTTGGGGATACACATGGTAGTTTAATACATTCCTATAATTTCTAAAGATCAAATCAGTATGCTTGGGATATTCATCAACTTAAAAACTTTTCTTCATGCTAGAAACACTCATATTGTTTTCTTCTAGCTATTTTGAGATGCATCATAGATTATTATAAGTACAGTCACCTACTCATCTACTGATATAAGACTAGGTCTTAGATTTCTTTCTCATAATGAATAGCACAAATAGAGATATAAACGAATAAGGACAAAGAAGACTTGAACAACCTACCAATCAACTAGATCTAATTCTTACGTAAAGTCCAAACAAACAAAAGTAGCAGAATATACATTCCTTCCAAGTGCATAGGAAACATTTACTAAGATCACATTATGGATTGAAGAAATATTCTCAATACATCTAAAATGATTTAATCCATAGAAATGATTTTTATAACAGAATTAAAATTGAAAAAAAATCCGAAATCCCCAAATATTAGAAAACTACATTCTTCTTAATAATCAATGTGTCAAACGTGAACTCAAAAGCAAATTTTTTTTAAAAAGTATGTGAAATAAGATAAAAACTAAAGTAAAAACTATTACAATTTATAGGATACAGTTAAAGCAGGACTTAGTGGGAAATTTATGGTACTAAACCTTTTATTGAAAAGAAGGAAAGTCTTAATCAGCAATCTCAACTTTTACCTTAAGAAACTAAACAAGTATGACGAGGCACAGTGGCTCATGTCTGTAATCTTAGACTATGAAGAGGCTAAGGTAGGAGCAGCACTGGAGCTCAGGAGAGGTTGCTGTGAGCTCGGCTGATGCCACAGTACTCTAGCCCAGGCAACAGAGTGTAACTCGGCCTCAAAACAACAAACAAAAACAAACTAGAATGCAAACTTGGAGATTAGAAAGAAATTAAAATCAAAAATAAACCCCCAATTTTTTAAAGGACATAATAATGATCACAAAGAAAATCAACAGTAGAAAATACAAAGAAAGACAAGAGAGAAAAAAATAAGAGAGAGGGACATCAATAAGATAACAGTGTGTACTCATGAGACTGTTTCAAATATAAAAGGCTGAAGACATCTGGTATTTTCAGCTGTGTGGAGCAACTTGAAGTCCTATATACTCCTGATAGGAATGTAAAATTTTGCCATCACTTTGAAGAACAGTTGGAAATTTATGAAAAATTTCAGCACACATCAAGCATATAAGGCAGCCAGGCCACTCCTAGGTATTGACCCAACAGAAGTAAAGTTGATTTTCACATCAGCCTTTCATGTGGATTTCACATGTAGTCCATAGAATTGATTATAGCAGCGTTATTCTCCCCCAGCCAAACACAAGGAACAAACCACAAGACCTTTAAGAGGTAAATGGAAGCTGCAAGGTCTGTACAATAGAAAATCTCTCAGTAATAAAAAGAATGAGCTGTCGATTCATGCAACACTGTAAGTGAGTCTCAGAATAAGTATGTGGAGTAAAAATTAGAATAACAGGTGTTTATGTTCTATGAATCATTCATGTAGGATTCTGGAAAGTGCCGGCTAATCTACAACGAGAGAAATCAGAAATTGCCTAGAAATGGAAGAAGTAAGGGAGTCTGGGGAGAGTAGAAGATTAGAAAGGAAAATCAGGAAACTTTGGGAATGATATGTGATAGCATTGTCTTGATTGTGGTGAATGTTCAGTTGACACATACAGATGCCAAAATTGTATGATTTAAATATGTATAAATCATCAGATGTTAATTTATTTCAGTAAAGCTCTATGTGTGTGTGTTTAACAAAATGATTAACAAACAGGAAGAAGAAGTAAGTAGGATGAGATAGAAAAGATGTCAAGAAAATTACTATTTTGAAAGCAAAATCAAAATTAATATTAGAAACAATAAAGGGCAGACTAAAAACTTAGTAATATTTAATCATTTGGTGATAAATTTGAAAAATTTATCCCAGATTTTCTCAAAGGAAATGCTGAAAAAATGTACTCTTTTAGAAAATCAAAGATAAAGCACCGGAAGAGTTGGTCTTAGAAATTAAGAGAATAAGGACATTGAAGTAAAAGCTGAATTTAAATTAGAAAAAATCATTTATTAGCAAAAGAAAGATCTGAATCCATAGGTCAAGAAATTTAACAGAATAATAATACAATGGGAAAAGACATACAGAAGACTCCCACTGATAAAATAAATTACTATGCTATAAGATTTAAATCCAGTAAGAATTCTGAATTTAAAAAGATTATTTTTTGTGAGGTATCAAAAAAATCAAACTAGTTTTAAATTCTCACCACATTTAAATATACAGTACAATGGATATATTCTCCAACAAGAGGAAATTGTGTAATCCACAAAATAGTAAACCCAATCCGAAAAAGCAAAGGGAACAAAGCCTACCATGACAGGGCAAAATTCTATGAAGATGGGCAGAGATAATTAGGAACAAGAAGCTGCACGCTACAACCAGTAAAATAAAGAATCCTAGTAGAACAACCAGGGTATTTAATAAGTAACTACTGGAATCCTCGCCCATAAGCATGAGAATGTCTCAGACTAGTGGTTCTTAGCAAGGGTCAATTTTTCCCAAGAGTGCACATTTAATAATGTCTGGAGACACTGGTTTTGAGGGGAAAGGGCTAGAGGGCTGGGATGTTGCTAGATGTCCTACAATTCTCAGGACATCCCATCACAACAAAGAATTATCTGGTCTCAAATTCAATAGTCCTGAGGTTGAGAAATACTGTCCTAGTTTAAATGCTACCATTCTAGATCTATCCTAACAAAGCTTAAAGTCTTTCAAGATTTAAACTTATTACAATAAACTTAACCACCTTCTAGAAAAACGTGAACACTGAAAGGAAAGCAACAAAATCCAGCATCCAAACAACATAACATTCACGGTGAAATCCCAACAGCAAAATAACATGACTTATAATCAGGAGAAAAATCAGACGAAAGAAACAAATCAGAAATGGTGGAGATATTAGGATGGCTTTACTAAGGTCTTTAAACGGAACTTTAAGAAGGGTCTTTAAATAGCTTTCACAAATATGCCAAGGATTTAAAGGAAAAGAGCAACAGAACTGAGTTATCAAGGAATTAAAAGAAACCAAACAGAACTTTTAATTTTAAAAACTTGCTAGATTTTATTAATATCAATTAGACAGTAGAGAAGCAATAATTAATGACCTTGATGACATGCCTGAACCTTCAAGAAAAAGTAATTGGAAATTACAAGATAAGGTGAAAATTAAAAATTCAATAAACAAAGCCTCTGTGGTTATAGACAATTACCAAATGCTATAGTATACATTTAATTGTAGTACAGAAAGGATAAAGAAACACAGAAAAATACACTTGAAAATTTACTAGCCAGCAACAACTAAAACCACCAAAATTGATGTAAAGTTATCTGTCATAAATCTAAAAACATTCCAATTAGCAGCAACACTACAACTATTTCTTTCAAGTACCATGGAGCTCTTTCTAAGAGAAACCATATACTATGTGATATAAAAACAAATCTCAATGAATTAAATCATAGGAATTATTTGAGAATTAATCTAGATATCAATAAAAGAAATATACATGTTTAAACCTCCAAATATGTGGAAATTTAAAATATACTTCTAAATAGCCATTGGTCAAAGAAAAAAATTGCAAAGGAGATTAGAAAATAAATTGGAATATTTTGAATTGAATGAAAGCTACAAGTGAACTAAACTCATCCATTGTTTCTGGCTTTTGCTTTGGGATACAGAGATCTGGGTAAGGTATGGTTTCCACACTGATAATCAAAAAACAAATTAAAAAGCCACAAAACACCAAACAAACTGCATACTAACTGGTTTTCTTCATCTTACAAGAGATCTTTGGTCACAGGAAAAATAGTCTAAAATTGATGGAAAGACAGGCACCTATAGGAAGGTACAACGTAAGAGCATTGGCTTGTCTAAAGCAGGTTGAAGCAATCACTCAGAAAGGTAGTAAGCTGGGGAATAGCTGGGAGGAGTTGGCAAATCATCGGTGGAGACAGTGTGTGCAGAGAGTATAATGCCAAAGGAATTGGATGAGTCTGCACATTGGGGTTCGTATTACAGGGGTTTCCTGGCTGCTATAACAAAGGACCAGAAACTTGGTGACTTAAAACAGTAGAAAGTTATTCTCAAACACTTCTGGAGCCTTGAAGTGCTAAACCACAGTGTGGGTTGAGGCAGGCCTCTCTGAAGCCTTTAGGGGACAATCCTACTGTGCCTCACAGCTTCAATATGCCCAAGTGACTCCAAAACCTGTCTTCACATGGCCTCCCTCCCTCTGTGTCTCTTCTTCTTCTTTTTAAAAATTAAATCTTACTGTATTTTCAATTGACAACTAATAGTTGTATATGTTATGGGGTACAATGTGAGGTTCTGATACCAAGGGCTGTCCAGAAAGGGTTCAGCCATGTACGTCCCTGTCTTTCATAATATATGGCTAGATACTTTCCAACAGCCTTTGTATATTATAAAATGATCAAATCAGGCTAATTAACATATCCACACCTAAAATACTTACCATTTATTAGTGGTAAGAACACCTAAAATCCATTCTTTGAGCTATTTTTTAAAAGATGCAAGACATTTTTATTAATGATAATTGCCATACATACGTGGAATCTAAAAAAGGAAGAACTCATAGAAGTAGAGAGTGGAACAGTGGTTACTAGAAGCTGAGGTGTTGGGTATATGAGGAAAGGAGGAATATTGGTCTCTTGTCTTTTTATACAAACATTAGTTAGATTGGATTAAGGGACCACCCTACTTCAGTAGGACTCTATCTTAACTAACTATACCTGCAATGGCTCTATTTCCAGGTAAGTTCATATACTGAGATACCAAAGTTAAGGGTTTCAGCATATCTTTTGGGGAGATTTAATTCAGCTCACAATGGGGCTCAAGAAATGTTTGGAGAGAATCCTAGGAAAGTGGAACATCAGTGGCTGGAGAGTTGAAAGAAACTTCAGCCAGATTCTTCTCCTGTCTTCCCTATGTTAAAAAAAAAAAAAAAAAAAGCCATCTGTGGAGAACAAGAAAGACTGCCTGTCATTGCTACTGGGGAGAGAAAACAAATAACACACTTTCCAACTAATATAATTCTGTACTAGGGATTGATAAGTTCTTTTTGTTAAGATATTCCTATCGTTAATCAAGTATTTGAATATGTGTGTATGTGTGTGTGTGTGTGTGTGTGTGTGTGTGTGTGTGTGTGGTGATATAAGGGAGCACATACTATGAACCTTAGTCCTTTGCAATCTAGTATGAATTTGGTTTTTTTCTCTCAGCCAGCACTGGGCAACAAGATTATACAGGAAGAAGAGACTAGGTTTTCTTAAAATGAATCCCTACCCACATCACTGTTCGGCAGAAGACATAACTCCATTTTTCACCCTAGAGTGTTTTGGTCATCAATCAATTTTTATTCTAAGTAAAAATGAATTGACAGCAGAGTTCTGGAGTGTCATCTGTAGGAGAATGTCAAGCTTTGGGACGGGCTTGTTCTCTTATTGAAGGAGCCATCGCTGTGATCCATCAAGCAGCAGCTCAGTCTATACATATTTAAAACCCATCCGTCATGAGAAATGGTGGTGCTACAGAATCATTCTCACTGTGGCAAGGCAAGATATTGACAGTCCGTTCTGCCTGTTCCGAATCATCTCCAGAACATACCATGAATCAAATGAAGAATTCACATTTCACCAAAAAATTCAAAATCGAGGGGTCAGTAGCAAAAGTGAAGAGAGTTCCCTTTTCTACTTTTTGAAAGTCCGTTAATTAGTATACTGATGTTCTAAATTCCAGATTATAAAATCCATAGTATTAGCTACTAATCTAAATATTCTTAAAGTGAATAGTAATATTATTCAAAATCTGTTAATACTTATAACACTTTTTTTTAGAAGTTTTTCTTAGCAAAGTATCTCAAGAATGGAAGAAAAGTATCCAATGTACACAGCCCTATTATGAAAGTAATTTATAGCTTTCATATGAAAGCTATAACCTAATTATAGCCTAAGAATAAGCGGGGGGGGGGGAGTAGTGGGGAGGGGGGTAGTTTGGTAGAGGGAGGGTGATTCAGGGGATCACCTCTATGGCTTATCTTTCAAGGGTACAAGTGAATCTTTCTAAAAGCAGAATATAAACATCTTAACGTAATAACTAAGAAAATGACATGAGGCTCTGTTAACCAGTTTGATGAAAATATTTCAAATTGTATATGAAAACACCACACTATACACCATGATTACATTAATGTACACAGCTATAATTTAATAAAAAAATAAATAAATAAACCATTAAAACTAGGAAAAAAAGTTTTATCTGAGACAAGTTTCAAATACCTGAATTAAACAGAAATTTTATTTTTGGTAGACTGTATCCATCTTCAGCGCAAACAGAAAGGAATGATGCACATGGCCTCCAGGGCCCTCATTCTCCCTGGGAACATCGGAGGCTTCCAGAGATTCCATTACACTTTCAAGCCAGTGACAAGGCACTTACACATCAATCAAGATTCAGAACCTAATGGCTCGTGTTTTCACTTTAAAAGCTTTAATGAAGTGAAATATATGATTTAACTGCTAGAAGGGGTGCAAACCTTTTTTTAATTTTAATTTTTTTGGTCCAACCAGTTTTTTTCTCTGCTCTGCCACAACAAGTAGGTAGAAGAGATGCCTTGAGCCACACCTTCAATACACAAACACTAAGGAAAGCTGATTACCACAAAAAAAATAAAAAGGTCCTTGCATACTTTTCATGATATTTGACACCACAGATAAGCAAAATAAACCCTCACAAAATCAGCATGTGGCCCGTGGACCTCAGGATAGATAAACTTGATCCCATAGCATGTTTAAGGTTATAGAGTTATCATAACAGAAGTATGGGAAGCAGGTATGTCTCCACCTTCTGGACCATTCTGAGCGTAAGAAATTTGCTACTGACCACATTCCCTTGGATGGACCAGGATTCCCTTTCTTAGCTAAAATGTACCAAGTACTCATGAGCTGCATGTCAGGAATTCGCATAAGAATTTCACATAATTAATGTCATACAATCATGACTACTTTTGTAACCAGTACCATTAATATTTTCACATTTCATACAAGTCACAGTACAGATATATTCCGATAAGCCCCCACAGATTTCTAATTTCTCCCTTATTTCACAACTTCTTGGTAATACTCCAATATTATCACAGACACTCAAATAATTAAAAATCATCCTATTTGAATACCTCAAGGAATACTGTGTAAGTGTTTGGGCTAATTTCTGTTAATTAATAAAAAAACTAGCTGAATGGACTGTTTTGAGTTCTCCCAAGGAATGAATGGATGCTTTCTAAGAATGAACTATTCAGATATCAACTGCAACAGTTATAATAAAATCTAAGTGTCTTACAAAGAAATAGACAAAGGTTTGTTTCTTGATCATATTATTCACCACAGTCTTTGGTCTGGGACTCCAAATTATCCTCACTCTATGCCTATGCTTTAGTTGGGTATACCTATCTATGGAAAAGAGAAAAGAGAGAATGACATTCCACAACAATAACTCCTAAAGCTTTAGCCAAAAAAATTTAAAAAGTCATATGTCGAATTTTACATCGCAAAGAGGATGAGAATGCACAGTCTTTGAGTTGGTTGATATCTTGAACAGAAGAACACAATAAATATCTTGAAATATTTGTTGAGATACAATCTATTGAAATAATTAAACCTTAATAGAGTAGGGTCAAGCATTGAAATATGCTCTAGAAGCCTTTAAGAAAAATACTACTTACTTTTAGTAAGTGATTAAAAATGATCTCAGAGGATTTAAAGATGGCTTTCATGTTTCTGGAAATTTTTTATAAATGTTTAAAACTAGACAACCGTAAATGATTGATAGTTCAGTCTAAAAACATTTTATCTGAAGGGCCATTAAATAAACTAGCCAATGGTGGGGGCCTGTGTTTGTAACTTAGGTGAGCTTTTGAAATAGAGGTTTGTGATTAGTTAATGAATAGCTCAACATTTAGTAAGTGGAAGGGATTGTCCAGCGAGAAAAATGAAAGTAAAAAGTGGAGTGAGTGAGGATGGCAAAGAACAGAACCCCATCATTTAAGGGGGAGTCAAAAGTAAAGAGAAGTAAAGAATCTAGCACAATAACTATAAAAAAATCAGAAAACCACGGATTTTAACTAACTTGAACTCAATTTAAGCAACCTGAATCCTGGTATTTTCTGCATGATGTAGGTTGGATGAGTTTGCATCTTAGAATATCATGATGTATCCTGACTGTGGTGGAAAGAAATGCAGTTCCACAAAAACAAGTCAGAAACCAGCAAAAACTTCACGTGAAGAAATGAAAATCCAGTTCCATTGCCACCATCCGCCCCCCAGCTCCCTCTTTACAACTCCACCTAACGGATTTTCTTCCTTCATGCTCTGACATCAACTTCAGACAAACTGTAGCCTTTGGGGACAACTGGTGTGCACTACTAACAGAGACAGAGAAAGAGGTGATTAAACAGAACTTTATTATGGTAAGAACAGAACAAGTAGGACAAGTAAGAAAAATCACGCAAACATCAAAGGCCCTACTTTGTAAACCATTATTGTTTGAGCTTAGGTGTCCATTACTTGTTAAAATGCAAGGTTCTCTGAGAGAGAGGAAGAACGCTTTTAAGTGTCTCTATTAATCAAATTCACAAACGTGCATATAAAATTTCAGTAGGAACCTAAAAATATATATATCATTAAATTAATGTAATTTTAATCCATGAGAACAGACTTTGATAAGATATTGGGAACAATATTATCCTTTTACTTGCTTCTGCCAAATCTATAGGTCTTATCCTTGATTTTTCCCTTTTCCTTCAACCCCACGTATGATCTATTACCAAATTGGGTGAGTTTCACCTCTGATTTATTTCTTGAATGTAACTTTTTCTCTTCATCTCCTGTCACCAGTCTTGCAAATTATCATCTGTTGCATGAATGACTGTTGATCTCTTTGTTTCCATTTTTGCAAATTTCTAGTCCACTCGCCTCACAGAAATGAGTGTGTTTTCTTTTTAAAAAAGTAAGTCAGTATATATATCATCCCCACAACCAAAGATCCTCAATAGTTTCCACTTGATCATTGGGCTTGCTGGGCTTACTTTCCAGAATGTTCTTTTTTTGTTTGTTTCCAAATTCGTTGCACTGTGGGCTCATTTACAATCTTTAAAGTCTCAGTCCAAATGTCACTTTGTCAGAAAAACACCCCAGCGTTTCCACTGAAACTATGTCTCTCTTTACTGTCTCATCACACTGTTGGAATCCTTCATAGAAATTGAAAAACTATTAAAATCTAATGTATGCTTAACATTATTTATTATTTGCATACTTTTCTCAGCTGGAGGAGGCAGAAACCTTATCTGAGCCTCTTACTATAAAGTCAGAACTTAGCAAAGTGCCCATCCCAAGCATTTCACATTTGCTGAATAAAAGAAGTGAAGGTCAATATGTAAGGAGAAAAGTAGGGGACCACTGAGCTTCTGAGAGGAAGAGGAGACGAGGACTGGGAAACAGAGAACTGAGAAGACGAGTTCCACTGGCTTCACAATTTTGCCAAGGTCTGACCACAAGTGCATACTACTTTTGTGAGTTGAGCCAGTGTGTGGGGAAGTGCAGGAATCATGGAGAGAGGGCATATGCTGTATCCTTCAGAGAACAGCTACAGATGCCCCTGGGGACACCAGATGGCAGTTAAGCTTCCATTTGTTTCCTATAAAACGCTCAAGATCTCACCCCATTCCCATTCTAAGTCAAGGAGAAACATTCAAAGAAATACAAATTAAAGAAAAAAAAAGTTTTACTATAGCATCACTACAATGGCCTGCCTTTCAGCACTAGCAGCAAAAGCCATTGATATTTTGCAGGAGTGTCAGAGTCCTTCTTAAGGACGTACACAGAGTGAGAAATGTACTTAGGATGAAACATCTATGTGCCAAGAAATTTACCTTACTAGTTCCCTTTTTTCCTCCTTATCGATTGCAAATTCATTCTGAACTCTTCGCCACAAACTTTAAGAAACTCACCTGGCTTTTGTTACACATTAGGAACAATTACTTTTACGGATTGTTTCCTCTATGTGTGTAAATGTCCCAGAGTGAGCACATTCCATGAATTAAATCTTTTAATCTGAATGACAACACTGAGTCTAGTCTATACACATGAGAAAACTGATATTAATACTTTATAGGCTATAGACCTTGCCTAAGATCACTTATCTGGTGAATGACAGAAGTAGAATTGGAGCACCGGTCATGTGACCTGCAGATGGTCTGTTTATAGCATGATGAAAAGCACAGTTCAGCCACCTGCAGAGCAGGACATCAAAAGCTCATCTACAATGTCTGTGCTATATTTCCCAAGCCAAGTCAAAATTTCTCTCATTCTTTACAAAACTTCTAGAATGAGTTTTATTTCAAGAGCAAAAGAAACATCTGTTTCCTAAGACCCTTTCTGTACTCAGTAGAAATGGAAAACAATTCCTCTTCCTAGGCTAGCTTCTGATGTTGCCAGACCTCATAGGAGGACGCAGTGTATAGCACCGGTGGGCAGTGTTGGTGTGATGGAAAAATGTACCATTTCACAGCATTTAATGGAGGCCATGTTTAGGATCTTAACCACTAAGAGACAATGATTATATGCGTCTCTAATGGGCTCCATGGGGCTAAGAAAAAAACAATATCTCCATAATTTGCTACCTAGTTTATTTGGGTTAGTGTAAAATGAAAATAAGGCAACACTTCTTCAAAAATTATTAAGAATTTTATGGCCCCACAGCAAAACATGAAAACAGTTCACTGCCTTTCTAAGTATACACCCTCATACCACCACAAAATTGTTCAGACTTGCAGACAGTTCCTAAGAAAAGTTGTCAAACTGACAAAACTTTTTCTTTGCTACATTACCCTTTGCCTCCTCACATTTCTAGAGTCCACCATACCCAGCACCCACTGTGTGTTCATTGGGAGGATGTCCTCAGCCAGTGGTGTCTCTCCCTGGGCTTTTCCTTTGCCTGTCTTCCTCACCAGTTTCCTGTCCTGTCATTCCCTCAACATTTGTCAATCATGTATTATGTAATCTAGCTTTAATAAATACCTCAGATGGGTAGAGATGACATAATCTCTGCACTGGAGGACAGCACAAAGAAATGGAGGGGAAAAGTGGTAAATAAAATGGTACCATCTAGGGGCAGACATGCTATGGCCAACCAACATACAAACATCAACAACAACAAAAAAAGAAAGACAGGGAAGAAAAGACAGAAGGAGGGAAGGGAAGGGGAAGGAATAAAAAGAAAAAAGAAAGAGAAAGAATGATTCCCCCTAGAGTAGATAAAAAGGACAAGTGTACCAGTCTGGAAGCCAGAATTCTCCACGTCAGGATGTATATTCTGGACGAAAAAAAGACATCACTGTTTTATGGTCTAAGCATCCAGTTGATGACAGTGTTACCAATTTTTGATGAATTTATTTGAAATAACTACAGTGATTTTTCTAAGTGTTTGAAATGAGAGGGGGGAATAAATAAAAATCCAAGGAGATTTAGAGGTTTTTTCAAATTATTCCACTCCACCAACACTGTTTATCGGCCTTCCCTCCCACGGCCAATTCCTTCAGGACAAAGTCAAGCTTTTCTGCCACAGTGAACTGTTTCTGCTAATGGGTAATAAGGGCGATTTTTTTCAGGAGTGTGTGGTGGTCATAAAAAAGTTCAGACCTACTGATAATGGTAATGAACATTTACTTTACTCAGTGAGAGTAAAGCCAGGTTTCCTCTAGGGGTATTTCGGTCTCCATAACTGGTCAGGCTTATGGGTAAGGGGGCAAGAGGAAGGGGGACAGACACCATGCACAAGCTTAGTATTTCTTGTGTTATTTAAAATAAAATGCAAGGTCTGTATTTCCTTCTCTCAAAAGCCTACGGAGTAATGGAACAAATAGTATTTTACAGTGTTCCTAAGGAATTCACACTGGGAAATGTTTTTGTAACCAATGAACATGTACTTTTCATTGGGACTGATCAAAGAAACTATTCTCGTAAGAGTGGGCCTTGCTGATCTTCCTTACTGACCAGAGATGATATCACATATCCTAATAGTCTAGGAATACATGCAGCATATACCCTGTGGTCTTCTTATACCAAGAACCCAAATCTGTTAGAATTTCCTTCCATTCTGGAAGAATTTTGAGCCCCAAATTGAGTACTAACAGAATAATAATTTTAAAGGTACTTTTAAAGACTTTCAAACCATGGGATGATACACGCATGTTGTAAAATAGAGGGCAGTTAAGATAAGGAGTTCTCTTACAGATGGCACAATTGCTTTTCTTAATGTTTTCATATGCAGAAAGCCAACACAATGGCAATAGTCAGATTTGGTGGATGGATAATAGACAAATGCGAGGGCAGGTAGTCACAAGCACTGATCTATATGCAAATGATACTTTAGAAATTAGGCCCATATGGCCTATGAGCCTCCCTATCAAATATGGTCCCCAAACTTGGTCTCAACAGTGCAGCTAACTAGAGCCAAGGGTAGGACTCATTTGTCTGTCTCTGTTGCAATGGAAAGAGAGAAGAGTTAAATCACTTGAAGACTGTACAACATCCCAAATAATCTCAGTCTTTAAATTTCAAACCTAATCTGACAGCCACCCAGGAAATGAGGTGCTGAGCAGCTAAGAGGCCTGTTCAAGGTTGCACAGCTATAGATGACAAAATCAGTGTCTGATCTGGGACTTTGGGTTCCTACATCTAGGATTCTTTCCATAAGATTTATGAACTTGTGGGAAGGATAATTAGTAGGGCCAATAGGGCAGGAATCAGGGAGAAGATTTTTTAAAAAATAAATTTTAAATGTAAGATCATTAAGAAGCATTTATTATCCAAGAAATATTTTAAAATAGATAGAATTTTATTTCTGATACAATATGCCTTAATAAAAGATCCATTATGTTTTATAATACAAACACAAACACACCTTACATTTGTGTTACGTGTGTTACTCGAACTATTGATTTTGATGTACGATAACAGCAGATAACCTCTAAGGTACCAGTAGCCCACATAGAAAAAGCCAAGAGACTACCTTCTAAGGAAGCAGACTTAATCTCCAGAAAAAAAAAAAAGAAAGAAAGAAAAAGAAAATATTGTATTATTTGCTTAATAATGCATAAATATTAGACAGGAATAAAACTAGAATTTCCTTCATTTTCTTAAATTGCATCAAGAAAAAAGATTATATAAATATAAAAAAATGAAATTCTCATGGCTTATTGACATTTTTATGAAATTAGAAGTCAGTTTTTGGCCCTGAGGGGAAAGCTTTCTTCTCAGTAATTAACATATTACCCAGAAACCTCTGCCTTCCTGGAATTCTTAATAAAAATTCCAGAGCTCTTGGCAATAACTTTCATACATCTCAAGTTCTGCCAATAAGAAGGCATGATCATTTACTTGTGTTAAGCATACTCTCCTTTTAGTTTTTTGCAGGTCTGAATATGGGAGGTCAAATTGATATTGTTCTACAATTATTGCTTGACGTAAGGAATGTATTTGGAGTAGAAATCACATAGAACTGCTTGATAACAATATACCAGGTCATTACTTTGGGAAAAATGTTTATCATATTTCAAAGACCTCATTGGAATAAGAAAATAAATGTATGTTAAAATTATTTATCCATTTAGGGGTCACCATTTCTATCCCCCCCAATTTATGATCCTTGAATAAGTAAATGTGATCTTGGAGGTTCACTTAGGGAATCTGAAAGTCAGGAGATATTGCAAGGGATTAATAAATCGAGAACTTACAATGAATCTATGAAAATGTGTAATTACTGGATGAGGGGACTGAAGCATAAAGAGAAAGGGAGCAAAAGACCTTGTGGGTGACAGCCACATGCTTTTACTCATAGAAAAAGAATTACCCTGAACTAGATCAATATCAATCTTACTGGCAAGAAGTTTGATCTGAAGTAAGAAACATCTGTTGTCATCTGTTATGTATTTAAGGAACTCACATAAGAAAATATTTATTATTTTGTATATTGTGATCATTTTATGAACATATAGTAGTCCCTCCTAGGCTGAAATTTTGCAGGTTCCAGGTACCTGGGGTCAACCATGGCCCAAAAATATTGAATAGAAAATTTCAGGAAAAAACAATTCATATATTTTAAATTGTGTGGCTCTCTGAGTAGCACATGAAATCTCAAGCCTTCCTGGTCTCTCTCTCCCAATATGTGAATCTTCTGTTTATCCAGTGTGCCCGGGTTATAAAAACCACCCACTCATTAGTCACTTAGTAGATGCTCAGTTATTAGAGCCTGTATTTTAGTAGCCCTCATATTACATAATAACAGCCCATAAATGCAAGAGTAGTAATGTTGGCATATTATTATAAGTGTTCTATTTCATAATTATTTATTGTTGTTAAACTCTTACCATGCCTAAATTACAGATTAAACTTTATTATAAGTAGATATAATGAAGGAAAAGAAAAACATAGTATACATAGGGTTAAGGACTATCTGTGGTTTCAGGTATTCACTGAGTATCTCGGAATGTATCTGCCACAGATGAAGTCGAGACTCCTGATAATCAATAAAAGTATAGTAAAACCATCATCAAGACAATATTAACTGATTTGGAATTAAACAGACCTGGATATAATTCTACTTGCATGATCTTGAAGATGATACTCAGTGTGTGTATTTTTAACCTATAATATTTCTTGTCTTCATAGAATTGTATTAAAATAAATTATTATAGATAAAGATTTGGTGTATTAACTTCAATGTGCTATCATATTTTGAGTAATCAGAAACTACAATCCATTGGTAGAACTACAAGTGTCTGAATACACAAACTGAGACCCAAAAAGACAATGATTTTCAAGGTCAATGACAGGTGGTAGAGATGAACTTCAAACCAGATCTCCAATCTCCTAGTCCAAGGATTTTTCTACCACCCAAAGAATCATTTGAGCCTCAATTGTTTTGTGTTCCAGTATGATTAGGTCTTATATGGCGTTTTCCATCATGAACTTTCCTTATAAACTAATGACAAAATTGATACAAATAGAGACAAGCAGACAGGACTCTACCAAAGAAAAACATTAATGTCCAATTACCTAATAACTGGACTTAAGAGCTTGTTCTTAATTTGCAAGCTCTTTAATTGCTTTCCACATAAGACATATTACGCTCAGCATCAACTGTTGCCTTTGAATTTTCAGTTTTACTTTCAATTTCAATTATGCATGGATTACAGTGAAAATAAAATACACAGAAAAAAGGATTCTTTTACATAATTGTTAAAAAAAAAAAACCTTTAGACATATTGTATTTCACAAAGTATCACTTACCAAAAAATTATTCTCTTATCAGGCATCCCACAGAAGTAGAACAGGGTTAGAGTGACAACTGCACTACTTTGTGTTGAGAATATATATATTTTTTTAATTTCCAGATATTACTGGTGAAACAAATGTTTTGATTACATGTACACATCACATTTTGTAATGTTTAAGTCAAGGTTCTAAGTGTGTTCATCACCCAGATGATGTTCATTGTATATGTTAGGGAGTATTCACCCATCCCCTCTGCCCCACCCTGCTTTATTTCCTCCGAGTTTTACTTTTCTGTGCACATATTTGCTCATCAGTTAGTTCCAGCTTAATAGCAAGTAGATGTGGCACTTACTTTCCCATTCTTTACATAATTTACTTTGGATGATGTTCTCAATGTCTATACAAATTGTTCCAAAAGGCCTTAATTCATCCTTCTTCATTCCTGAGTAGTATTCCATAGCATACATATACCACAATTTCTTAATCCACTCATGAATTGATGGGCACTTGGGTTGATTTCTACATCTTTGCAATTGTGAATTGTGCTGCAATAAGCATTTGAGTGCAGGTGTCTTTTTGATTTTCCTTTGGGTAAATTCCCAGTTGTAAGGTTGCTGGATGGAACAGGCAGGTCTACTTTTTAGTTCATTGAGTAATATCCAGACTGTTTTCCACAGAAGTTGCACTAATTTGCAGTCCTACCAACAGTGCATAAGCTTTCTTTTTCTCTGCATCCACAATAGAATCTATTGTTTGGGGGCTTTCTAATAAAGGCCATTCTAATGATATCTCATTGCATTTTCCTGTGATGTTGAGGGTTTTTTCCATATGTTTATTGGTCATCTGTTGTCTTTTGAAAAGCTTTTGCTCATGTCTTTTGCACATTTTTAAATTTTTTTTTGTTTGTTTTCTTGCTGATTTGCTTGAGGTTTTCTAGATTCTGGATATTAGCCCTTTATTGGATGTGTAGTTTGCAAGTGCTTTCTCTCATTCTGTACTTTGTCTATTTGTTCTATTGATAATTTTCTTTGCTGTGCAGAAGCTTTTGAGTTTAATCAAGTCTCATTTATTTATTGTTGTTGTTGCTGTGATTGCCATTTTGGTTTGCTTCATATATTCTTTGCTTAGACTGGTATCTAAGAGTTTTTCAACTTTTTTGTTTAAAATTCTCATTTTTTTCATACCTTACATTTAAGTTTTTCCCACCTTGAGTGTGTTTTTGTGAGTAGTAAGAGATATGAATCTTGTTTGAATCTTCTGCAAGTGGCTATCCAGTTTTCCCACCACCATTTATTGAATGGTGCTTTTTTTTTGCCCAGTGTATGTTGTTGTCTGCTTCATCAAAGATCAGTTGTCTATCTGTATGGGTTTTATACCTGGTCTCTGTTCTGTTCTATCAGTCTTTGTCTCTATTTTTGTGTCAATACCATGCATTTTTGGAGCCTTGTTTCTAGAGCCTTATTGTATAATTTGAAGAATGGGAATGTAATGCCTTTACATTTGTTACTTTTGCTTTAGAATGCTTTGGCTATTTAGGCTCCTTTTGGTTCTAAATGAATTGTAGATTTTTTTTTCTAGATTTGCAAAATATGCATTGGTATTTTTATGGGGATTGCATTGACCTTGTACATCACTTTGGGTAGTGTGGACATTTTAACAATGTTGGTTCTATTGATCCATGAGCCTCTTTTGTTTTTCTGTTCATTTGGTCCCTCTGGAATTTATTTTCTCAGTGTTTCATATATTTTGAAGTGATCTTTCACCTCCTTGGTTTAGTATATTCCTGGTATTTTATCTTCTTGGTAGGTATTGTGAATGACGTTGAATCTTTGACTTGACTCTCAGATTTACTATTTTTAAGGTATAGGAACACTATTGATTTGTGTACATTGATTTTGTAATCTTAGACTTTGCTGAACTTATTTATCAATTCCAGGATGCTCTTGGTGGAATCTTTGAGGTTTTCTAGATGTAAGATTATATCTTCAGTGGTGGGAAAAGATTTATGGACAGAAAAAGGAAAGTGGAAAAAAGAAAGTAAGGTTCATAAACAAGTATATTGATTACAGCTTGGCATTTGCCTTATTTGAACACAGTTCAAATAGTTGTTTACCTTTGATTGGCCATACTCAATGACTGATACCAGAGTAGATTATAGTCTGTTTATATATCCAGTTAGGGTACAGTTGATTATGTATGCAGAAACTTTTAAGACAAACTTAAAATTTATAAGGAGGCAGCTTAAGGATAAACTTAAGCAGAATTCAGAAACCACATAGACCTTTGATTTAAGCATTTATAAACACAAGCAGTTATTCTGTTAAGAAGTACCTAAATGAGCTAAAAAAAAAGATGGAAAAGGGTTTACAAGCTGAATGCCCACATCAGTCAATTTCTTTGTCACAACTGCCCGAGTGTCCTCTGGTGTTTCTTGGTTACTCTAGCTGGAGACCTGGATGTTAATGATATTATCTTATCTAAGTGTAATAGGCAGAATAATGACCCCCAAAGATGCCTACACACTAATCCCTGGAATCTATGAATGTGTCACGTTCACATGGCAGAAGGGCTTTTGCAGATATGTTTGAAGTTATGAAATGTTGAGATGATTCTGTATTATTAGGGTTAGCCAGATCTAATATATCATTAAAAGTATGAGACTTTCTCTGGTTGGAAGAAGAAGAGTGATATACTAGAAGTCAGAGAATTTTGAAGAATTAACAAGGATTTTGGCCACTATTGGTTTTGAAGATGGAGGAGGGAATCCACTAGCCATGGAATACAGACATTCTCTAGAAGCTGAGAAAGATGCCCAGGCCAGGAAATAGGGATCTCAGTCCTACAACCACATAGAACTAAATTATGTTAACAATCTACATGAGACTAAGTACAAGTTTTCTCCACAGCCTTCAGTAAGGAATGCAGACTGCTCAATGCCTTGATATCTAACCAAAAGAATCAGCTGAACCAACTATATTTCTGTCCTACAGAATAATGAGATATCAAATTATCTTGGTTTTATCTTCTAGATTGTGATAATTTGTTATAGCAGTGTGCAATATGGTTTTAAAATGTTGTCTTGATCCAGTTGGGGGTCTGGCTAGAAACTAGTCAGTACCCCTTCTTGAGTACATAACTAATACTTCCCTTATCAGGCTCTCATGCTCCAAGTTACTATACTCCTGCCCTACTCACCCCATTGTGGGGTAAACTACCACAAAAATTAAGTGAAATATGCTCTTTTAATTCCAGAAACTGAGTGAAAAGACTTGCGAGTATTATGCCCTTTTGTCAAGGACTAAGCAACCTGGGAAAGTATGGTGGGGACCCGCAGGCAAGGCCTAACAACCTCCTACATGGAACCCTGACTGTGTAGTCAAGTCAGCCTTCCAGATAAGGGTTGAAATGACCCATCTGAGCAGGGGACATGACTCAAAGGTTGATGTGAGTGAAAAGAATTGTAATGATGTGAGTAAAAGAACACTTCATCACTAGCGGGGGTGGGGCTCCAAACCATAAAAAAACAGTCATGGAGCCCATTTCTTGGAAATTTAATTGAATACATAGAAGAAAAAGGTTTTACTCCCCTGTTTATCCTAACCTTTAACTTTAACAATAGAAGTCAGATAATGTATAGTTGTTTTAGGTCTTCAGAGAGGAACAGCCTGAGGCTAGTCTTAAGATGGTTGTCTTACTTTCCAGGACTTTCTTTCTTTAGGCTAATCTTATGATGGTTATCTTACTTTCCTGGACTTACTTTCTTTTCTATAGTTTGAGATAAGAATAGAGGATGTTAGGATTATTGATCAATTGGTGTACCTGACTAGCTCCCAATAAAAGAGAGTAGAAAATAAAGATATTTTGCTACATGCCATCTAAGAATATGTAGTCGTTACTTGCTTTCATACGAGCTTGCACCTGCGGCCAAACTGTCCTCTCCCCGGGAGAAAGAACTTCACCCAACACCCCAGGGTCAAGACTGCATAACTAGATTCAGTCTTTGGGTTCCAAAGCTTGCTGAAATTATTTAAATTTGTCAGTCCAAACCTGTTAGCCCTGACCTTCCCACTCCTTCCTACAGAATCCACAGTAAAAGTGCTTGCCCCTGCTCCCCTCTGTTCTATTGCCTCATAAATGGCCCTGTACTTCTCTGAATAGCCCTGCATGACTGTCTTCTCCCCTAGGAACTTAGAGTGTAATAAAACTGCAAACACCTTTCTTGATCGGGGTCTGGTCTCAGTATACCTTGCTGGAAGTAACATGATTAAGACACAGCATAGAAAACAAACACACTAGATTACATCACTCCAAGTTACTCTCAAGTGTTTCATATTCATCTATGCTGGGCAAAGAGGACATAGGATTTTAGGGCTACCCAATGCTTTTCTCACCTTCATTGTCCGTGGCAATTCTGCAATACCTCTTTCTTGGTCAGATAGAAGTTAAGAACACAAGCTACAGAAGAAAAGCTACAGCCAATTTCTATTGATTTTGGATGAATTATATCTCTAAACATGTTTCCTACTCTGTGCAACTGAAATAAAATTACCTTATCATATAAATATGAACAGTAAGCAAAAAATAATAATATACACCAAGTGCTTAGTAGAGTATCTGACAATTCATGGCAAATATAGTTGGTACCGTTATTCTTGCTACTATTGTTAAAACTAGCATTGGGCTGCTGTTTCTTCCTCTTGAGTCCCTTTTTTACTCTCCTCTTTCACTTGCCTCACTGTCTCTACTTTCCTTTAAAAGCATTCTCACTATCTTCTTCTTCTTCTGCATCTCTTCCTTCTCCTCTCTCATGCATGTGTGAATAAAAGAGAGAAAATGTTTTAATAAATATGATAAACATGCCAAAATGATTTAAAGAACCATACAATGTTATTTTAAATGAAAGAAGGCAAGCAAAAGGAACATACTTTGCATGATCTCATTGCTATAAATTATCTAGAATAGGCACATTTATAGAGATACTAAGTAGATTAATTGTCACATAGTGCCGAGGTGATACAGATTAGGCCTAACAAGAGCACTGATTTCAACAGTGTACAAAAAAAAAGAAAGGAAGGAAGGAAGGAAGGAAGGAAGAATGGAAGGAAGGAAGGAAAAGTAAAGGGAAGAAATAAAGAAAGACTATTCTAACATAATTCTATTTACACAAACTATCATATATATCACATATTTATACAGTTGACCCTTGAACATCATGGGTTTGAATTGCATGGGTCCACTACACGTGGATAGCTTTCAATCAAACTCAGATTCAAAATACTATATTTGGGGAATGCATAACGCATAAATGGAGGGCCAACTTGGCTCTTCAGAACCAACTGAATGACTTGAGCATGGATGAAGTTTGGTATACTCAGGAATCCTGAAGCCTGTCTCTTTCATATATCAAGAAATGACTATTATAAAGTTATCCATGCAAAACTTGAAGTTTTTAATTTTACTCCTTTTTGAGAGAGGAGATCTTTCTAAATTGCCCAAGTTGGACTTGAATTCTTGTGCATAAATGAGCCTTATCACCTCAGCCTGCCAAGTAGCTGAGACTATAGATGTTTGACACTAAGCAAGGCCATACTAGTTTTATACTTATTAGTTGATGGAGTAGATAAGAAGAGATTACAAATAAAATACAGTTATACTATTTTCCTAATACCTGTGGAATTACCTTCAGGAGTTTTCTCTATTTCTTATGTTAATTAGAATTATTATCTAATATACTTTCCTGTCACCCTGAAGAATTTTTTCTTTCACTATTTCTCATAGGCACATGTAGTAGCAAACTTTCTGCTTTTCCATATTTATAAATGTCTTTATTTTCTCTTAATTTATAAAGTATACTTGGCTTAGATATAGAATTCTTGATATGGAGTAATTGTATGTATATATGGGTACTAAAATGTTGATATAGGTATTCAATGTGTAATAATAAAATCAGAATAATTAGGATATCTATCACCTCAAACATTTGTGAATTGTGTTGAGAACATTCCCAATCTTCCCTTTGGCTATTTTGAAAGATACAATAAATTATTATTAACTGTAGTCCCCCTCGTATGCTATCAGATACCAGAAATTGTCTCTTATCTGTGTGTTGGTACCCATTAATCAATCTGTATTCATCCCATCTCCCACTCCTTTCCCAGGCTTTGGTAATCATCATTTTACTTTCTGCATCCCTGAAATAATTTTTTCTCACCTCACACTAAGAGTAAGATTATGTGATATATGCCTGCCTTATTTCATTAAACATAATAACCTCCAGGCCAATTCATGTTGCTGTAAATGATAGGCTTTCATTCATTTTTATGGCTAAATAGTATTCCCTTGTGTATATATATGAAATTTTCTGTATGTAATCATCCATTGATGGGCACTTATGTTGATTCTATTTCTTGGCTATTGTAGATAATGCTGCAATGCATATGGGTTTATTGATATGTCTTTTTTGATAAATGCCCAACAGTGGGATTACTGGATTATATAATAGATTCACTTTTGGTTTTTTGAGGAACCACCATACTGTCTCTACAGTGACTGTTACTAATTTACATTCCCACCAACAGTGTACAAGTGTCCCCTTGTACCACATTCTTGCCAGTATCTGTTATTTCTTGTCTTTTTGATGTAAGCTATTTTAACCAGGGTGAGATGATATTGCATTTTTGGTCTTGATATGAACTTCCCTGATTAATGATATTGAGCATTTTTATATGCCTATTTTTTATTTATATGTCTTCTTTTGAGAAATATCTATTCAGATCATTTTTCATTAATCATATTAATTTTTTTGCTACTGTCCAAGTTTCTTATGCAGTCTAGTTATTCATCCTTTTTCAGATGAATTATTTGCACATATTTTCCCCAGACTGTATCTTCACTCTGCTAATTGTTTTCTTTTGTGCAGAGTTGTTTAGCTTGATGTAATCTCATTTGTTTAGGTATGCTTGTATAGTACTGTGCTTTTGAGATCCTACCCCTCCAGTGTTTTCCCAGACCAATGTCCTGAAGTATTATTTCCCTAAGGTTTTATTCTACTAGTTTCCTAGATTCAGGTCTTACATTTTCTTCTTTAATCCATTTTAATTTGATTTTTGAATATGATGAGAGATAGAGACCTAGTTTCATTTTTCTGCATAGGACATACACTTTTCCAGCAATATTTATTGAAGAGATTCTCCTTTCCTCACAGAGTGTCCTTACTACCCGTGTGAGAAATCCATTGGCTATAAATATGTGATTCTGCACTCTGTTTCCAGTGGGTTTTTGTGTTTGCCTTTATGCAAGTACCATGTTATGCTGGTTACTGGAGCTCTGTGGCATAGTGTAAAGATAGGTAGCGTAATGCCTCCAGTTTTGTCTTTCTTTTCTTTCTTTCTTTCTTTTTTTTTTTTATTCCTTTGGCAATTTGGGATCTTTAGTAAGGCTAAATGAATTTCAACTTTTTTTTTCTGTAAAGAATGCATTGGTATTTGGATAGGGATTGCATGGAATCTGTAGATAATTTTGGTAGTACATCATTTTCACAATATTAGTTCTTTCAGCTTATAAACTTGGGATGCCTTTACATTTTTTATTGACATCTTCAGTCTCTTTCATTAGTGTTTTCTAGTTTTCTGTGTGGAGATTTTTCACTTCTTTGTATAAATTTATTCCTAGGTATTTTACACATTTTTTGTAGCTATTATAAATGTGATTGATTTCTTGGTTTCTTTTTTCCACTACTCTATTTAAACTAGTGTAGAAACACTATGGATTCTTGAATATTAATTTTATTTCTTGGAACTTAACTGAATTTATTTATCAATTTTGAAAGTTTTGGGGAAAAGCACTTAGGGTTATCTATATATAATATCATATCCTCTGCAAAAAGAGGCAATTTGACTTTTCCCTTTTCAGTTTGGGTGCCCTTTATTTATTTCTCAGGAATTTTTTTAGTATTGTTTAAGTAGGATCCTGTTTAAGTTCTTAAAAGAAAAGCTTTTAATTTCCAGAATTCAATAACTATTTTTCCAAATTCAATCTTAGCTGTTGGTTTCTCATTTATAACCCTTACTGTGTTGAGGTATGCTCCTTTTATTCCTACTTTGTTGAGGGTTTGTATCACAACATTTAATTTTATCAATTGTTTTTTCTTTTTTCTACATCTACTGAGATGGTCACATTTTTTGTTCTTTACTCTGTTAATGTAATACATAACATTTATTGATTTAGGCATTTTAACCTATTCTTGCCTGCCCTGGGATAAATCTCACTTGCTGTTCTTAATGAACTTTGGCATAGAATTCTTGATTGACACTATTTTTTACTTAGCACTTTGAATAGAGCATTCTTTTCCTCTGACTGTGTTGCTTCTCCTGCTTGCAGAACGCCAGCCCGGCATCTCTCTGCTGAAGATTACTACGCTCTGCTAAGGACTGTTAAGATCTATTCTTCTTCTTTTTTTTTTTTTTTAATTAAATGATAGCTGTATACATTAATGCGAACATGGGGTACAGTATAGTGTTTTCATATATAATTTGAAATACTTTCATCAAACTGGTTAACATAGACTTTATGTCATTTACTTAGTTATTGTGTTAAAACATTTATACTCTAGTTCTAGAAAAGTTAGATCTATTCTTCTAAGACTGCCTCTCCCTCAAAGACTATCTCTCTGTCTCCTTTCTGCAAAGCAAACAGCCCACAGGCATTTAAGAGCAATTGTTACCTAGCTATATAGCAAAGCACTTGGCATCTGGAACCCAGAGAGGCTGAGGGCCAGAGACCTGTCCAGTCCGGCCCCTGATAAGTGGTGACCAGGAAGGGACCCCGACAACACACACTTTTCAGTTTATTCCGTGTCTTTGTCCACCAGACTTCTGAAAGGGTTTAACTCGTAAACCTTGCATTTTTGTTGTTATAGGGAGCATAAGCTTAACTATTCTTCACTTCATCATTCTAGAATTGATTAAATGTTATTTTTTAAGTGCATTTTAAGATTTTTAATATTTTCTGACTTTTCCACATTTAATCTACCAATCAATGACAAAGGTGTTCTAAATTTCTCACTACATTAGTAGATTGGTCTCTTTATTTTAGTTGTTGGTTTTTGTTTTATATATTTTGAATCTGTTACGTAGATTTATAATTGATGATATTCCTGATTAATTGAAATCTAGGTCAGTATGTAAGTTTTTCATTTTCCTAGCATATATTTTACCTTAAAATTGTCTTCATTTATTGTTAATATCATTATGCCAGCTTTAATTTGATAATAACTTCCATTGCATATATTTTTCAAATCTTTCACCTTTTTGTATACGTAGGGCTTATCTTTTTATTACAGTTTGGATTTTGATTTTTAAAAAATTTTTCTAAAAATTTTCTCCTCTTAAGTGAAGTATTTTGCTTATTTATACTATTATAATTATACTTCTACTTTTAGATTTGTCTCCATCACTTTGATTTTGAGCTACTAGTACTGATTTTTTTTTAATCATTTTCTTTATGTACCTCAGGAGATTCTCATTAAACACATATTTTCTGGAACTGTGATCTTGAATTAGCCACTTGTAACTGTGAGAAGTAAATTTCTCTTATTTAAATCAACCAGTCCATGGTATTTATGTCCTCACAGTCTGAACAAACACAATTCTCAATTATTATTATTTGCTTAAATATACTGTTTGTCGAATTTCTTCTCTCTCCTTTTTTGTATAATTTTCATCTGTCTTGCCGTACTTTCTAGATTTATTATTTTCAATCAATCTTACAGTCATTAATTTTTTTGTCACTGATTCTCTCCTTTGCTTTTTTTATAATTTTGGCTTCAACGATTTTACTTTTAAATTTTCTTGATTTTTACTTATATTTGTGCTCTTTCCTTTTCTACTTAAGTTCACTTAACAAAAGTCATATTTTTTCCCAGGTGATGATTGTAGTATCTGAAAATTTGAGCATTTGATTTTTCTGTCTGTGTTCTCTGCTGACTCTTGCTTCTGGTCCTTCTTCTTTGTCATTGTCTTTTTTTTTTTCCTTCACAGGCTTTATTGTGATTTTTTTTTTTTTGACTAAAAAACAATAGCTCTTAGAATTAGTCTGCAGGAAAGCTTTACTGCCTAGTTGAAGATATGGGGCCTTCTGGAGAAAATTTGTTTGCTCTTCCTGATAACATGAGTGTACAAACAAGCCACTTGACTTTTCTGGCGAGGCCTCTCAGAGCCTGAGGGTTATGCAAACTGGTTTTCTGTGCCGTGAAGTCTAGCTTGTGATCAAGAATTATTTCACTCAGAGTCCTGTTCTGATTTAAAGATGCCCCTGGCACTAACCAGGCATACCAGAATTATTTCTGATTCACTTTACTTGGAGGGTCCTATGTTTCAGAGTCCACTGTGCTAAGGGTAGGCTTGTTTCTATTGTACTCATCATTTGAATAAACCATCAGCTAAACTCTATTCCTCTGCAAATTCTGAGGCCCTTGTAGTCTAAGCCCTGTCTTCAATTTCAGCACATCATCTCAAAGGGGAAGATTGCTTCAGTGTCCTAATCTGCCTGGATTCCTATCTTAAAGTATTCTCTGCTAAACGGTCAGCTTGTTGATAACATTAGGAAACTGTTTTAATCCATGTTGTTTCTATGTTTACATTATAAATTTCTGCTTCCTATTGTTTCATTCTATTTGAAACAGAAGTGATAACCACAACTGGGATGAGTCTTACAGAATTCTTATCCCAAACTATGACTTTATTGTAAAGGATGGCCATAAAGTTCGTGGGCAGTTTAGAATAGTGTGCAACTTAAAATCCCACATGAACTACATGGCCACCCTGTATAATTATCCATAGTGTGTATATGTATATTTATGTATACTGAACTCAGTACATTTCCCTCCACACCACATCTGTTCCTTGGTCATCACTGTATCACCATCTTAACTACCTCTGCAGTCACAAATTCAAAGGGATTTTACTCTGTCATAAAACGTAACACTAGACACAGCTGAGATTAGAATTGATATCATATAAAAATTACTGTTTTTTAACTGATCACAATACTAGTGGTTTCCTCAAATCTAAAATTTTTTGGCTCTAAATAAAAGTGGAAATCAAACAAAAGAGGGATCTGTACATGAGGTATTTACAAATATGATTTGCTGACCTTACATTCATTCAGTTCCCTGCCAAAGTCAGTAGTACAGGGCTGCTGAATTTCGTTCCTCAGTAGGGGATCTGCTTTATCTGTCTTTGATGAATTAAAACCTTCCTGTAGTTTTTCAATATGGCACCTCACCATACACAACATTGATCTTGTTTAGCATTAAATAAATTTTTACAATTGAAATTTTTTTTTCCATTGCAGGAAAATACTCAGGTATTATTCATTCAATTATTTTCTCCTCACTGCTTAATTATTACTAATTCTGGCACTCGATTATGCCAATGTTGATGCCTCAATACCTGTTCTGCTCATTATTATCTCTTTCTTCCTTCCCACCAACTGCTGGGTGAAATCTCTCTACTTACTGGTTTGTTTTCAGAATATGTCCTTTAGATGGCCAACTTACCCACTGAATGCATTATTTTAACCTCTATCTCTTATGATTAGCTTTTCTTTCCTTAATCTCCTGCTAAGTGACTAGAGTTTATGACAGTTTAAGTGCTCTGGTCATTCTAATGGAACACTACCAACCCCAAATTGCATGTCCCGATTCTAACATCATTCTTCAATGCACTTACCATAAAATTATTAGTGTTGAAATAACTCCCATATGAATGGGGAGATGACCCTGCGGAGTGGTTGCTATTGTCGCTTATTGTTTTAGTTTGCTTTTGTTTAGTTGACAGGGAACTCTTCAGGTACAGTGCTAACAATCTCAAACTCATCTCGGTGATACTTTATTCCCTGTCTCTAGAATCAGCTTTATTTTATAAAATGTAAGATTTTGGCTAAAACTACTTAAATATATATTTTTAATACAAATGTTTGAGGAGCTTTATATTGTATACATTTATTTAAACCAAAAAAAAAAAAAAATTGCAAAGCCTGTAGAAAAAAATGATTGGGAAATATTGAATCTTAAATTTTTCACTCGTTTTCCTCATGTTTTTAACCATTGGGTCATGTTAATACACATCATTTGTTATTTATGATGTGTCAAAATAGTTTTATTTTCATAATTTGATGTGTGTATATATAATGTTATATATATAATGTGTATATATATATAAATATAAATGTATATTAAATAT
Source organism: Galago senegalensis (assembly GCA_963575145.1). NCBI lineage: Eukaryota > Metazoa > Chordata > Mammalia > Primates > Galagidae > Galago > Galago senegalensis. Next base: position 54,444 of record CAUYTI010143328.1, read on the forward strand.
ATACACATTATATGTGTGTATATTTAACTTTTAGTCTCAGAATATGTACTATTGTGGTGAACATCTCATATTCACATGAAAAAAATTGTATTTTGCTGTTGTTTGGTGTATTGTTCTGTGAACTGCCAATTAGAGGCAGTTGATTGACAGCATTTGGTCAATCTAGGTCTCTCCTACCTTTACTTATTTTCTATCTTTAATAGCTGTAGGGTTATGTAGATGAATTAGTTCACATTGATTAAGTTGTGCTAGTTTTTATCTTTAGGGGAATTGGTCTATCTCATCTATGCTGTTAAATTTATGTTTATAGAATTACTTATAGTATTTCCTTACAGATCTTTTGATTTCTATAAGGTCTATAGTGATATAGCCTATATTATTTTTAATATTGGTTATCATGTCTTCTCTCTTTTTTCTTTGTCAGCCATGCTAACAGCTCATCAATTTTACTATTATTTTCAGAGAACCACTTTCTATTCCTTTTTTTAATCTAATATTTTTATTTCAAAATATCTCAAACATACAGAAAAATTGGAGAATAGTATAAGTATACACAGATCTGCTATATTTTCTCATCTTTTTGCTTCACATCATCTTAAACAAATAAAGCAATAAAAATAAAGTTAAAGTTCCTTATGTATTCCTCCCCATCTCATTCCTTCCCTTCCTCCTCAGACATTAACTGCTATCCTGAAATACATATTATCTCCATGAATATTTTTATACCTTTAAAATATATGTCGTTATCTACAAACAATAGATTTTTTTTATTTCTAAGCATATAACATCATACTCTACATATCCTTTTACAACTTGCTTTCTATTTCATTGAACTTTTCTAGTTTATCTTGTATTTCAATTTTATTGATTTCTGGTGTTTCTCCTTTCTCCTGCTTGTATTTTTTATTTTGGTCCTTCTTTTTCTAAAGTCTTGAGAGGAGAGATAAGATCATCAATTTAATCTTTTTCTTTTTCCTAATGTATACATGTATTTATCATTTTATTTTCAGCACTGCTTTAACCATGTACCATCGGTGGTATATTTTACATTTTCATTCAATTCCTTGTGCTTTTGGAAATTCATTTAGATTGCCTCTTGGACCTCATGATTACTTAGATGTGTTTTGCTTTTGTTTGGTTGTTTTTAGTTTCTAAGTATTTCTACATTTCCCTATTAATTGTATTAATTTCTAGTTTAATTTGTGTCTAGGCACATACGCTATATTATTTAATTTTTTGTTCTAATTATTTGTGTTTGTTTTATGGCTCAGGATATTTTCTGTTTTGGTATATCTTCTGTCACCACTTGAAAAGAATGTATCCAACAGAGCGATCATATTCAATGCACTTTTGTTTTATGTTTGCTCTGTGTTTTGTTTCATTGTTTTCTTCCTATCAATCAGTTATCTGTGACAGGTACAGGTATAACTTCCTGTCGGTTCCTTGAATAGTTTTTGAATTTCAATTAGATTTGCTAATAGTGAATTTTTTTTTCTTAAAACAACTCAAGACATGTAACTTTTGTGTTTTTGATAGATCTTTTTTGTAGCTTTTATAATAGTTGATGTAGATATTATATGCACATAACTTATTCCAGTATACTGCTGTCTTCATCCTACTAGTTTAAGTATAAAAACCCTACATTCTTCATGTCTCATTTCCCTCTTCCATTTATATTTTAAATGCTGAATTTACATATATTTAAAGCCACATCAGGCACTGCTCTATTTTTCTCCAGCTATTTTTGTCTTTTTTCTAGATTTGTTCGTTTCTATTATTTTATTTTCCAGTTCAATGATTCATTCCTATGCTCCTCCATTCTGCTGCTATGTACACCAACTGAGTTTTTTATTTAGGTTACTGTAATTTTTAGTATTAAAATTTCCATCTGGTTCCCATTTATGTTTTCTATTCTTTCCTGAGATTTCTAATTTTTTTACCTGATACTTTGTAACTTTTTAATTTGCTTCAACTACGTTTATAAATTCAATTTATAATTGAAGCATTTTTATTATATTTGCTTCAATATTTTTGTCATATGATACTAAAATCTCTGTTATCTCTGTTTTATCTTTTGTCTTTTCATTCAGTTTGATATCTTGTCAGTTCTTAGTATGATGAAGAAGCTTCCATTGAATGTTGCTCATTCTGTATTATGCCATGAAAGTTTGGATTTTATTTATACCGTCTATTTTGGCAGACTTATTCTGACACCATTCTGACAAGAGAAAGTAGTTGCCACCTTATTACTGACATAGAGAAGGGGTTCTCTACTTAGACATGGTGGATAGCTGGAAGGGGAGATGTTCTCATTATTGCTGAGTCGAAGTGGAAGTACTGGCTCCCCATGAAGTGTTTACTGGCACTGTGTTGGTTTGGCTTTAGTAATGCTGGGTGATGATGAAAACCCTGACTCTTCTCTAGGCTTCCCTTGGCAACATGCCACTTGATAGGACTGTGGCCCTTGTTTCTGCCCAGTGTGAGTAAAGCCTTAGCCTCTCACATAGTACTGACACTGAAGTGTGAGTTTATCAGTGCTCAGCATATATGAGGTCCTAGCTACTAACTCATCCTTCTCTCACATATCCCTAGTGCAGTTTTAGAACACATATGACAATCTCGTAAGTGAGGAAGCATAGTCTTTCCACTTGACCTTAGCACCATAGGTGCAGGAGTAGAACCATAGATTTGTCTGTAGTGCTTGGCTAAAGTAGAGAAATTACCACCTTCTTTCTACTTTCTCAGTCTTCTTAAATTTGTTTTATATATGATATACACAATTTTTAATTATACTTACTAGTAGAAATAGGGAAACAGATATATGTACTTAATTTTCCTGGAAGCAGAAGTTTTGAACTGAGTGGTTATATAGATCTATTTTATTTTCATTATTGGCTTATTATTTAATATCTATTTTTAATATATTTTATAAGTAAGTTACCATAGGGTTTATAATATAAATCTCCAAACACCCATAGCTTACTTTTAACAATATTATATAATTTTGTGTATAGAATAATAGCATATTAACAGAGGATACCCATTTTCTCTACACCTTGCCTGACAGCAATTCTGTAATATAGTTTACCTTTAACACAGGCTATAAATATCTGTGGATACTCATTTTATTTTAGGCAATCACTTTTTAGGCCAATTAAAATATTTTTGTAAGTGTTGCATTTACCTTCAATTATGTCAACTAAAGCACGTCATTTCTTTATGTAGATGAAAGTATCTCTTTGGTATCATATTTCTTCTACCTGGAGAACTTCCTTTTAACATTTCACAGAGAATTGGAATGCTGAAGATAACCTTTCACTCTT
>CAUYTI010143332.1:0-15834 GCA_963575145.1 Galago senegalensis
GTCCCAGCTACTTGGGAGGCAGAGGCAGGAGACTCGCTTGAGCCCAGGAGTTGGAGGTTGCTGTGAGCTGTAATGCCACGGCACTCTACCCAGGGGGACAGCTTGAGGCTCTGTCTCAAAAAAAAAAAAAAAAAAAGAACATTACCATATACCCATTTAGTCATTATTCCCTCTTTCCCCCCCAGCCCTAGACAAGCACTAATCTAATTGATTCTCTATAGATTTACATATTGTGCACATTTCATATAAATGGAATCATACAATATGTGGTCTTTTTTGTTTAGCTTCTTTCATTAGCATAATGTTCGGGGGAGGTCTACCATGTTGTAGAATATATCTGGACTTATTGTTTTTTATTGCTAAATAATACTCTATTGTATGCAAATATCCCATTTTGCTTACCCATTCATCAGTTGATAGATAGTTGGGTTGTTCCCCTTTGTGGTTAAATGTTTCGTTTTTTTTAGACAGAGTCTTTCTACATCACCCTCCATAGAGTGCTGTAGCTCACAGCTCACAGCAACCTCAAACCCTTGGGCTTAAGCAGTTCTTTTGCCTCAGCCTCCCAAGTTGATGGAACTACAGGCGCCGGCCACATGCCCAGCTATTTTTGTTGTTGTTGCAGTTGTTACTGTCTTAGATGGCCTGGGCGGAGTTCAAACCTGCCACCCTTGGTGCATGTGGTTGATGCTATAACCAATGTGATACAGGTGTGGAGCCTACATTTTTAATTTTAATAAATCCAATTTCTTGATTGTTTTCTTTTGTCACTTGTGCTGTTTATTTATTTTTTTTTTTTTTGAGACAGAGCCTTAAGCTGAGTCCCTGGGTAGAGTGCCATGGCTTCACTGCTCACAGCAACCTCCAACTCCTGGGCTCAAGCGAGTCTCCTGCCTCCGCCTCCCAAGTAGCTGGGACCACAGGTGCCCGCCACAATGCCCGGCTATTTTTTGATTGCAGCCATTATTGTTGTTTGGCGGGCCCGGGCTGGATTTGAACCCGCCACCTTAGTTATATGTGGCTGGCGCCTTAGCTGCTTGAGCCATAGGTGCCGAGCCGTCACTTGTGCTTTTTGGTGCAAAGTGAAAGAAACTATTGCCTAATAGAGGGTTAAGATTTATACCTGTTTGCTTCTCAGTTTTATAGTTTTAACTTTCACATTTAAATCTGTAATCCATTTTGAGTTAATTTATGTATATGTTATGAAGTACAGGTCCAACTTTATTCTTCTACATTTGGATATCCAGTTATCCCCAGAAACCATTCTTTCCCCACTGAGTAGTCCTGACTCCACTGTCAAAAACCAACTGACCATCAGCTGGGTGCGGTGGCTCATGCCTGTAATCCTATCATTTTGAGAAATCAGCCAAGGCAGAAGCCAGGAATTTGAGACCAACCTGAGCAACATAGTTCTGTCTTTGTTTACACTTTGTATGTAAGACATTTTTTTCTTGCCCCAGTCAACAGATGTGAAATTGTGTTTCTAATTTCATTTGTTAACTAATGAAATTGAACATCTTTTTATATATTAGCCATTTAAATGCCTATTCATTGGCAGCACCTGTGTCTCAGTGGGTAGGGCACTGGCCCCATATACCAAGGATGGTAGGTTCAAACCCAGGCCAGCCAAACTGCAACAACAACAAAAAACAGCCATGCGTTCTGGCAGGTGCCTGTAGTCCCAGCTACTTGGGAGGCTGAGGCAAGGGAATCGCTTAAGCCCAGGAGTTTGAGGTTGCTGTGAGCTGTGACACCACTGCACTCTACTGAGGGTGATAAAGTGAAACTCTTGTCTCTTAAAAATAAATAAATAAATAAATGCCTATTCATGTCTTTTGCTCATTTTTCTATTAGGTTGGATTGTTCTTATTGACTCACAGGTGAGCTTTATCTGGACTCTGGAACTTTTGTCAGAAGTTCCAGACAAAATGTATTATAGATCTTTTCTCCCAGTTCATGACTTGCCTTTATGCTTTCTTTATGGTCTCTTTTACTGTTTTTTTTTTCTTTCTTTTTTTTTTTTTGGCTTATACTTTATCAAGCATTAGAATATAGTATCTTTTAAATCAGCAAATATTCTTTTTATTTATTTTTTATTTCAGATCAATGTGAGAGTACAAACAATTAGATTATAATATTTGCATTTGTTAGATAAAATCCCTGTTGTAGTTGTGTCCTACCCAGGAGGTGTGCCATAAACTCTTCCACTGTGCCCATTAAGTAGGAGCACACCAATCCCCTTCCTTCCTCCCCTTGCCCACCTCCTCTCCTCCCTCATCTTGAATTGAGTTTTTCTCTTGTGTGAGGGTGATGCGTTATTGTCTACTAGCTTCATATTAGTATTGAGCACACTGAATTGCTTTTCCATTCTTGTGATACTTTACTAAGAAGAGCGTATTTCAACTCCAGGTTAATATAAAAATTATAAGTCTCCATCTTTTTATGGTTGGTTAATATAAAAGTTGTAGGTCTCCATCTTTTTATGGCTTAATAGTATCCCATGGTATACATATACCACAGTTTGTTGATCCATTCCTGGGTCGATGGGCATTTAAAAATTGTTTCTACATTTTGGCACTTATAAATGAAGCTACAAAAAAACAATCTAGTGCAGTAAATCAGCAAATATTTTTTTTCTTTTTTGAGACAAAGCCTCAAGCTGTCCCCCTGGGTAGAGTGCTGTGGCATCACAGCTCACAGCAACCTCCAACTCCTGGGCTCAAGCGATTCTCCTGCCTCCGCCTCCCAAATAGCTAGGACCACAGATGCCCGCCACAATGCCCAGCTATTTTTTGGTTGCAGCCATCATTGTTGTTTGGCAGGCCAGGGCTGGATTCGAACCTGCCACCTTAGGTGTATGTGGCTGGCACCTTAGCCACTTGAGCCACAGGTGCCGAGCCAAGCAAATATTTTTAATGTTAGTGTAATTCATCAGTCTGTCCTTTATGGTTTGTACTTAAGAATATCTATGCTTCTCCCACCCAAAGTCAAAAAGGTATTTTATTGTTTTCTTATAACAGTTTTCAAATTTTGCCTTCTACATTTAAGTCTTTGATCCCCTGGAAGTGATTTTGTAAATGGAGAGAGAGGTAAGGCTCTATCATACATTTTTTCTTATCCTGCTAATTTTTTTTTTTTTTTAAAGACAGAGTGTCACTATGTCGCCCTCAGTAGAGTGCTATGGCGTCACAGCTCACAGCAATCTCAAACACTTGGGCTTAAACAGTTCTCTTGCATCAGCCTCCCAAGTAGCTGGGACTACAGGCGTCTGCCACAACACCCAGCTATTTTTTTGTTGTAGTCGTTATTGTTGTTTTAGCTGGCCTGGGTCTGGGTCAAACCCACCAGCCGCAGTGTATGTGGCTGGCACCGTAGCCACTGTGCAACAGGCGCTGAGCCGCCTACTGATATTCTGTCCAGCTCTGACAAGCATCAGGTTTCTTGTATGTGTTGATCTGAGCTTTCTCTTCTCTTGCATTAGTCTTTCTTCATTATAACTGTATAGTCAGTAACTAGAAAGACATCACCACTATCTATTCCCAAAACTTCGTTACCCATTTAGAAATTTTATGCCTACTAAGCAGTAACTCCCTATTCCTACCTGCTACCCCTAGCCCCTTGTTAACCTCTAATTTATTTTCTATCTCTATGAATTTGTCCATTCTAAGTATTTCTTCTAAGTGGAATCACACAATGTCCTTTTGTGTCTAGCTTACTTAGCATGTATCAGAACTTCATTATGTCTGAATAATATTCCATTGTACGTATACTCCATTTTGTTTATCCATTCACCTACTGATGGACACAGGGGTTGGTTCTACCTTTCTACTGTTGTAAACAATGCTGTTATAAACCTTGGTGTGCCCATATCTGTTTAAGTCTCTGTTTTCAGTTCATACCCAGAAATGGAATTAGTGAATCATACGGTAATTCTCTATCTAGTTTTTTGAGGAACCACCAAACTGTTTTTCCACAGTGGCTCCACCATTTCACATTCCTACCAGTGAGGTACAGGGTTCCAATTTCTCCAGATGTTGGCAACACTTATTTTCATGGGTTTTTTTTAGCCAACTTAATGTACACGAAATCTCATGGTAGTTTTGATTTGCAGTTCCCTCATAACTAATGATGTTGAACATACTTAATGGCCATTTGTATACCTTTAGAGAAATGTCTCTTTTATGTTCTTGACCATTTTTACATTGGGTTGTTAATCTTTTTGTTGTTGAAATCCTTTTTAAAAAAATTTTTTTGAGACAGAGCCTCAAGCTGTCCCCCTGGGTAGAATGCCGTGGTATCACAGTTCACAGCAACCTCCAACTCCTGGGCTCAAGCGAGTCTCCTGCCTCCACCTCCCAAGTAGCTGGGACTATAGGCGCCCAACACAACACTCGGCTATTTTTTGGTTGCAGCCGTTGTTCTTTGGCAGGCCGGGGCTGGCTTCGAACCCACCAGCTCAGGTGTATGTGACTGGCGCCTTAGCCGCTTGAGCCACAGGCACTGAACCTGTTGTTGGAATTCTTACATATTGTGGATGTTAAGCAATCTTATCAGATATGTGATTTGCAGATATCTTCTCCCATTCTGTAAGCTGTCTTTTCATTTCTTCATTGTGTCCTCTGTTGCATAATTTTCAATTTTAATGCAATCCAGTTTATTTTTTATCTTGTTGCCTGTGCTTTTGATGTCTTTTTTTTTTAAGAGAAAGTCTTAATTTGTCACCCTCAGTAGAGTGCCGTAGTGTCACAGCTCACAGCAACCTCCAGCTCTTGGGCTTAGGCGATTCTCCTGCCTCAGCCTCCCGAGTAGCTAGGACTACAGGTGCCCGCCACAATGCCTGGCTATTTTTTGTTGCAGTTTGGCCGGGGCCAGGTTTGAACCTGCCACCCTCAGTATATGGCGCTGGCACCCTACTTACTGAGCCATTGGCATCGCCCACTTGATGTCTTTAAGAAACCATCACCAAATCCAAGGTCATGAAAATGTTTTTCATCTTAGAATTTTATAGTTTTAATTTTTGGTCCAAATTAATTTTTTTTAATATGGTGTAAAGGAAATGTCCAATAACTTTTGCATGTGGATATTTAGTTTTCCCAGAACCATTTGTTGAAGAGACTATTCTTCCTCATCCATATTTACTCATTCTCATTCTTAAATGATAGTTTCCCTGAGTGTAGAACTTTTTTTTTTTTTTTGAGACAGAGCCTCAAGCTATCCCCCTGGGTAGAGTGCCATGGCATCACAGCTCACAGCAACCTCCAACTCATGGGCTTAAGCGATTCTCTTGCCTCAGCCTCCCAAACAGCTGGGACCACAGGTGCCTGCCACAACGCTTGACTATATTTTGATTGTAGTTGTCATTGTTGTTTGGTAGGCCCAGGCTGGATTTGAACCCGCCAGCTCTAGTGTATGTGGCTGGTGCTTTAGCCGCTTGAGCTACAGGTGCTAAGCCAGCTATTCATTTTAAATATGTTTTGTTAATCAAGCAGTGTAAAGCAGTTATATGGGAGTCTACTCTCCCTGTCCTTGCTGAAAGAAAGTTTTTTCATCAGGGTTTAATCTTTGTGCTACTTCCAGTGGGGCCCTTGTTTCTGTGATGGCCTGATTTTTCTTTCTCTAGTGCCAGAGCCCCTGTTTTAACTCTTTTTACTGTTTTACTGTCTCTTTTTGGAGCATCTCCATCTCTTCTGTGAACCTGACTTTTGCATATTCATTGTTAACTGCCAAAATTTTCAGCTGTTCCCTGGCAGTAATTTTCTGGTCAGTGTTTGTGTGCTATATTATTGTTGTTCAGGGTCTACGTCCATTCCTTTTTATTTACTAATTTCTTAATGAGGCACATTATTCTTTGATAAGCTCTTGTGGGAGAGGAGTCAGGACTGTCCTAAGCTTATAGGAATTCTTACACAGAGGTTTTATAAAACTTCACCTATATAAACTACCTAGACCTGGTTTTTCTGGGAAGATTTCTAAAAAAAATGCTTAATAATCTAATCAGATTTCCCCTTTCTTCTTGAATCCACGGTGGTAATTTATGTTTTTAAGGCAATACATTTAAAAACTATGGGAGGGCAGCACCTGCGGCTCAGTCTGTAGGGCACTGGCCCCATATAACCAAGGTGGCGGGTTTGAACCCAGCCTAAGCCAAACTGAAACAAAAAAATAGCCGGGCATTGTGGTGGGTGCCTGTAGCCCTAGCTACTTGGGAGGCTGAGGCAAGAGAATCTCACCTAAGCCCAGGAGTTGGAGGTTGCTGTGAGCTATGTGATGCCACGGCACTCTACTGAGGGCCATAAAGTGAGACTCTGTCTCTACAAAATAAATAAATAAAAACTAAGGGAAAACTTTTTCAGAAAACATACTTAGGAGACTATAGGGTGGGGTTCACTTTATCTTCATTGTTTGCATAGTGAAAGTAGATTAATGTGTAAATAAAAGGAAGACTCACTGCTATCACCAAATAATTAATAATGGTTTTATCCTAAGGGAGTGCAGGGGGAGATGAAAGCTATAACCCTGATCCCACTTTCCATCAGTCTTTTTCTACCTTTTCTTTCTCAGTCTTAGGAAAAGTCCTCAGTGCAGTGGGCAGTGCCCAACTATTGATGTCCCAGAAATTCCAGCAGTTCCGGGGCCTCTGTGAGCAAAACTTGGTGAGTGTGATTCTTCTTCCTCTACAGAAAGGTTTGGCTACCCACTAGATTCCTCCAATTAGATGGGCCTGCCTGTGCACCAGCCAGCCCCTCTAAGCCTCGGTGACCACCTCCATAGCATGGAGAAGGTGCTGCTTCTTGTGGCACTAAAAGGATGACAGCAGTGTTGTCAGTGTCTAGCACAAGAAGGGGGCCAGTCACCCTCTATTAGATTTCTAGTACTGCTTAAATAGAAAATGGAACTTTTATATAATAAAAATTAGGATATGAAATCTATTCTGTATCTAAGACGACGCTCAAGGTAAGAACTAAACCACTGGGTTTGGTGGTTATCCTTATCCCTGCCCTTCCTTACCTGTTAGGGGAGCTTGCACTGCTGGGACCAGAAGCAGAGGTCTAGGCTGCTTTGCCGATGGAAGTCTCTCTCCATCTAGCCTGGGGGTGGAGGCGATGGAGAGTGTCTCTAGGACTTGTGGAGATTTGGGGGTTGTTGTCACAGAACAGAATGATGGGAGGGAAACAACATGAACTCTGTGATCATACCCACCTGGGAGTGAATCCTGGCTGCTTCTTACATCACTGTGAGACGATGGCCAAGAGCTTCTGCTTCCTCCCTGTAAAATGAGGACGGACAGTTAGTTGTCTGAATGGCATACATTAGGGACATGAACACTTTCCTTGCCATACCCCAACAGTGACCTCGGTCCAGATGTGTGTGCAGGGCCTACTCATGATGGGACCTTCCCTTTGTCCCAAAGATCCCCTACCATTATTAGGACTGGCACTGACCAGCAGCTGGCTTTATTCATGCATACAGATACTAACTTGGGAACAAGGGAGCAAGACCAGGTCTCCAGAGCCCCCACCCAGTACTGACAGGGCCAGGGGGACCATGCTCAGGGTGGGGGACAGGATAGGCCTCTGCCTTGCTGGCCCCACTGATCCCCATCTGGCCCACAGAACCCTGATGCCAACCCACGTCCAACAGCCCAGGACCTGGCAGGGTTCTGGGACCTGCTACAGCTGTCCATTGAGGACATCAGCATGAAGTTTGACGAACTCTACCACCTCAAGGCCAACAGCTGGCAGCTGGTGGAGACCCCCGAGAAGAGGAAGGTGAGCATGGAGCAGTGCGGAGGGGAAGTCCAGGGACAAATTCCTGGTCGGCAATAACGCTGCCCACATCGGTCAGTGCTGCTTGGCTCCCTTCTCCGTGTGTCGTCTTTGAGCTGGGGGCTCACATCCATCACTGCGTGGGGTCCATGCTTGGCACTCGTCCAGCATGCCGCTCGCTCTGTGTAGTTGAGGCTGCCCCCTGAAGCATGCCGTCCTGCCCTGCATGTTCAGAAAGGGGGACCCCAGGAGAGACATGCCACCCATAGCCTCAAGCATAAATTTAGACATGGCTGCTGGAATTTAGGAGGCAGCAAAATGGTCCCTTCTCTGGGGCTGTGCTGCCAAGAGTATGGGCATCTGGAGCCACTTCTGCTCCTTGTGGTGGCCAACCTCTTCCCTGAGGCTTCCCTCTTTAAACCAGGGAAAATCAGTGACCACTGCTGATATTGGACTGTGGCCCTTGTAAGTTCTAATCCTTAGAATAGCATGTGAAATATGACCTGGAAGTTGAAAGCCCTGAATTTAAGTCCCATCTCTGGGTATGTGACACAGGCTAATTCACACTGCCCATCTCAGGCTCCTAAAGCAGGGGTAAGAACAGCTAATCTGTCCATCCTTTCCTGCTAGAACACTCTAGGATTCTAAGCTCGCTTTTGCTCCTATGCCTTGTGCTACTACCCACTATCATCGCTTCTTGTGGCTTCCTAATTCCAACGTGTGTTGCTTGTGGCCAGTGCGGGGAGGGTGGGGGCTGCCAGCATACAGTAGGGGATAGTGCCACACAGAACGTGGCACCTTTGTTTTATTTTTGTTCCCTCCTCACTGTCTCACTAAAGGAAGAGAAGAAACCACCCCCTCCAGTCCCAAAGAAGCCAGCCAAATCCAAGCCAGCCATGAGCCGTGACAAGGCCTCAGATGCTGGGGACAAGCAGCGTCAGGAGGCCCGCAAGAGACTCCTGGCGGCCAAGCGGGCAGCTTCCGTGCGGCAGAACTCAGCCACAGAAAGCGCGGACAGCATCGAGATTTATGTCCCGGAGGCCCAGACCAGGCTCTGAGACCAGGAAGGAGGAATTAAACGATCTTAACTCGTTTAAAACAACCACATACACAAAAACTAAATGCAAATGGAACACAATTTTCTCAACGTTTAGTGTGGTTATTCTGTCTAGAGACCCTGAGCCAACTTTCAAATTGATGCATACAAGGGCTCACAATTTGGCTTTTTTGGGTCCCTCTCAGCTTTAGGTTATGAAGATTTCACACACAAAAGTCAACAAAAATCACAAAACTAGAAAACCTTTCTTTTTCCTTTCGCTGGCCGTGGTGGACTAGATAGATGGACTTCAGGTTGGTGACGCCCCGGCCCAGCCTCAGACTGCAGTCTTTTTACTTGTTCTATCTGATGAGAACTTAAAACTAGCTTGTTTACAAGATGACGACAGTCCAAGGGCAGCCTTGGGCACCTGCCATGTCCTTCCTTCATTTCCCAGCTGCCCCTGCTCTGTGACCTTGGATTTTCATTTTTAAGTTTTTCTCTTTTCCCTTCAGAGCTCACACAGTGGTGTGACCATCGTGGCAAGCGGCTTTCTGGTTCTCAACTCTTTTTGTGGTTGAGGGCCCAGAGGACAGAGTGATGGACATGTGTCCCTTCCCTCCCCTGTCCAGTGCTCACACACGGTCTCACACGCGCGCACACATGCAGACGGAGGTTCCTCACAGGGCACCCACTGCTGTGACCCGCCAGCCCTGGGCAGTGTCCTGCAGGATTTGCTTCTGAGCAGATGAAGGAGGTTTTATCTTGAGGGGGAAATGAGATGAAGCCACAGTTATCACTCTCCAGACTCGCGCCTTCTCCTCTCCAGCCCCTCCTTCCTTCAGCAAAATCTAGGACTCAGAGTGGCTTCCAGGGGGCACTCGAGAGGGACCCCATTTTCCAGGGGATTGTCTGTCCTCGGCCATGCCTGTGTACAGTACCCGAGGGACAGGCGGCAATGTCTGTATGTATGTGTACATATGCACATAGACCTTAGAGTGTATATTTAACAAACGCCCATCTGCTCACCCCTGCCCACCAGCACCGCCGCTGCTGGCTCTCGGGGCACCTGGCAGGAGGCGGGTGTGTGAATAGCATATATTTTTACATGTACTATATAGGTGTATGTACAAGTGTGTGTAAAAATATATACCTTGTGTGTAAGCAGCCCTTTTTTTTGGTCTTTCACCCTCTGCCCAGCCTCTGAGTTTTCTGTTCTGTTCTGTTTTTGTTTTTTTTTTTAATCCCAGTCATCCTTTCCTCTCCCCTTCCCCAACTCCTCATTCCCAAGCATCAATGAGCCCCAAGCTGCAATGGCCTGGGCTTGCAGGGCAGGGTGGGGGAGGGCAGGGCAAGTGCAGGCATCTGGGCAAGGCTAAGCCCAGCAGCGAGCTCGGCACACATGGGGCTGCTATACTGTGTATACGACTCTATGGCATTGGAGACACCCTCTTGTCCAGCGCTTGCTGCAGGGGGTACCCTCCCCTGGGTGAACCAAGGGCCTGTTCTGGGCCCCATTCCAGCTTGGCCGCCGTCTGTGACCTTGGGCAAGTCACCTGACCTCTGTGTGCCTCAACTTCCTCCTCTGTAAAATGGGGACAGTCCCTGCCCCTCCCTACCTCACAGGCATGTTGTGAGAATAAATGAGGTAATGTGTACCAAGGGCTCATGGTGTTATTGCAGTGGGATGAGCCAGGCTTAGAGAAGCAAAGCAGGAATGGGCACCCCCAAGAAACGAGGACAGAACCCTGCCCAAAATGCAGCTCTGTGGAGACAGGCTGACATGAGTGCAAACCATAATTCCATGCACCAGCTCTGTGACCCTGGGCAAAAAACTAAGCTGGCCCTTCATCTGAAAATGAGCATGTAACATTTACCTCACCAGCTTCCTGTGAGAAACAAGTGCTTAATAGTCAGTTGCTACTGTGGGATCCAGGATGGCTGATAAAGGCCACTCAAGCTGACAAGTCGCACCCCTCCTCATACCCAGATTGTTGGCACATCTCCTGGGAGGGGGTTCTTAGTCCCCCAGGCAGCTGCACACACTAAAGTGCTATCGAGTGCCAACCCCATCAGGCCAGCACCAGGCAGGCTGCGCGCAGAGCTACTCTCAGTGGGGGAGACAGATGATGAACACGACATAATTGAGTTTGTGTCTCTGACAGGTGACAAAAACAAAATGGTGCAGAATGAGACTGTCCAGCCTCAAGCACCAAGCCCAGTCTGGGCAGGAGCATGCTGGTGAAAGATGTAGGTGAGGGAAAGTGCATTCCAAGCATAAGGAACAGCAGGTACCAAACCCTGGTGGAAGGAACAAGCCTTTTAGAAAATTGCTGAGCCAGCCTCAGACAGCCACAGTTACCTGGTCTCCTTCCTTGGTCCTAAACCAGCCAAGATGCTGGTGGCCTCAGGCCCAGAGGATGCATACTCCTGCCTTCCCAAGAGTGATGATGCTCAGGCTACCCAGCCTGTCCCTAGTTGGGCCCCTGTGAGCTCATACCACCATGTGCTCAGAGCATTTTCACTCCTTCCTGGATCCCAGTATGCCTCTGCCGGCTACTGACCACAGGTGGCTCTGATTAACCCCTGGGCTGGGCTGGCACCTTCCTGACCTCCTCCTGCCCTGACACCCAGCTGGGGGTGACTGAAGGGTAAGTGAAGAGATTTCAGGTTGCTTCAAACCCCATCTGCATTCCTATATCCAACATTGAGCCAGATGTTCTGACCTGAATAAATGCAGGGGTGAAGCCAAACTACACTTGAGGGCCACTGTCCAGCTGGCAGCCGAGCTTGACCCTCAGCCCCCACAGGGAAAGGCCTTGCAAGTTAGACCAGGGTCTCCTGCCCTACCTGTATCTGAAGCACAGGGCAGGGTACTGGGCGTCTAGTGTGCAGTAGAAGGACCCAGCCCCTTCCCCAGGTAAAAGTAATAGCATGCCCGTCAGCCAGAATCACCATTACCCCTCTCAGATCTGTACAGTGCAGTTTTCCTTCAGAGCCATATGAAAGTTGATAGGAAATGTCCAACATCTAAAAACAAGGACCTTTCTGCACAAACAGTAGCCACTATCATCCTCAAATTAAACAAAGCAAGGAGCACCTCCCTCACTGGGAAGGCGCTTAGAGCCCACTATCACTATCACCTGAAGCGCAGTCCATACTCCAGTGGCCCCCAGTAATGCTCTTTATGGCTTTTCCCTTTTAATTAAGGCAGTCAATGCTTTCAGTTACCTTTTCTCTTTAGCCTCTTGAAATCAAAAAGTTTCCTCACCTTGTTTTTTAAGATGTTAACTTTTTAGAGTATCTAAGCATCTTACAGAATGTTTCATATTTGGATTTATCTGTTTTCTCATGACCAAATTCAGATTTAATGGTTTTGACAAGAATATGACATAGATGACAGCCCATCTCTTTATCCTGTTCCATCAGGGAGGATGTCGCTTCAGGGAAAAGGTTAACAGCAGCTTCCCAAAGAATCTGAGAATGAGTCCTTAGCTTCTGCATTTCCAAAACCTGTTCCTTGAGAGAGAGAGGACCAGGACAGGAGAGATGCTTCTGAAGGCTGCAGGATGACCAAGGAGGAGGCTCAGGGGACAGAAACTGTAAGCCCCCTGGGTCACTAAGAACCCCACATGGGGCTGCAGGTCTAAGAGTAGGGAGGCCCAAGTTGCAGGTCTCCATAGTTGTGGGGTCCCCACCCTTGGCCTAGAAGAGAAGGCTCAGTTAATGCCAGGAGCAGCACTGGGTCCAGGAGCCTTACAAACAGAACAGCAGAACAAAGCCACTACTACCAGGGGCCTGCGTGGGTAGATGCTGTTGAGGGACAGTAGCAGTGGAATGGGATTTAAAGCTTCGTCTCCTGCCCCTTCCATATGGCAGCCAGGGAGGCTTTTCAAAATGCCAATTGGGTGGCATCACCCTCATTTAAAACCCTGTGTGGGCTGCTCATGCCTATAGGAGAAGACGAGGCTGCCTTACTTTAGCCTTGGAGGCCACTGCCCCTCTAGCTATACCTGCAGTGACAGCCCATCCTCTGTGCCCTGCCCTCAGCAGCCCTGCACATGGCCCCTGGCTGTCCCCTGATGAAGCTGGCATCTGTTCTTGCCTCTGCTCTTGTGTCAGTTGGCATTACCTCGGGGAGACTCCCAAAGCACCTTGTCCAGGCCAGGGGCTGCTGTTCTTTGTTGTTGCCACGAATGTGATGGCGTTTGTATCTGTGTAATTACATGTGAATATCTATCTCTTCCCAGAAGATGGTACACTCCCATTTTCAGGTGGCACACCCCTGTCATCCCAGCTATGGGGAGGCTGAGGTGACAGTATCCCTGGAGATCAGGAGTTTGAGGTTATGGTGCACTATCATCGCTCCCATGAATAGCCTCTGCACGCCAACCTGGACAACTCAGCGAGACTCCTTCTCTTAAAAAAATGGTAGGCTCCCAAGAGCAGGAATCAAGTCTCTTTTCCAGATCTCAGTGCTCAGCAGAGTAGAGCTCAAGAATTGTTTCACAAATGAAGAACCTTGGAGGAGGGTATAGTTTGCAGAGAAGACAATACTTGAACTGGGCCTTGAAGGATGAGCAGGAATACTCCTAGCTATGGCAGTGGAAGGCACAGTGAGCACAGGGTCAGCAGAGCCCAGGCCAGAGAAGCTCCTGGGGCCCACAGGGGAGATGGGCCTTTGGGGTCCCTCAGCTGCCTTATGGCTTTCACCTTCTGTAGACCGGCAAGTCTCATATCTAAATCTGTAGCCTATATTATCTTTTCTCTAAGTCCACATTTCCCTTTTCTCTAAGTCCACATTTCCCACTCAATATCTCCACTTGGATACCAAGAAATAATTTCAAAACTAACTTGTCTACCAACTAATAAAAATAAAAGGAATTTAGAAGGAGCTGGAAAATCACCATTTGGCAACCACTGTCATAATAACTGAATCATCAGTGGATGTTAAAAGCATTGGGTGAGAATTCTATTCACAGTCCCAACTCAGCACCCCACAAATAACTTTTTTTTTTTGAAACATTATCTCACTCTGTCATCCAGCATAGAGTGCCATGGCATGTCATCACTGTCATTATAGCTCACAGCAGCCTCAAACTCTGGCTCAAGCGATCCTCTTGCCTCAACCTCCCAAGTAGCTGGAACTATAGGCATCTGCCACAACACCCGGCTAGTTTTTCTACTTTTTTTTTTTCTCTTACTGGAGATAGGATCTCAGTCTTGCTCAGTGATCCACCCACCTCAGCCTCCCATAGTGCTAGGATTATAGGTGTGAACCACCATGCCAACCACAAATTAACTTATTAATGAATATATTAATTACAAAGGGGAAAAATAGTAACTTCACAATGGGTAAAGGTACTGGCAGATACTACCTTGACTAGGTGGTCCAAGTTAATGTTACCAGTGACTAATACATGTTTCCTGATACGATGCACTGAGAAAGGTACAACATACTCGGTCTTTCTGTCAAAAACTCATAACCTGGGCCTGACACGGTGGCTTATGCCTGTAATCCTAGCACTCTGGGAGGCTGACTAGGTGGATTAATTGAGCTCAGGACTTCGAGACCAGCCTGAGCAAGAGCAAGACCCACTTTCTCTAAAAAAAAAAAAAATAGACATTGTAGCAGGCACGTGTAGTCTCAGCTACTTGGGAGGCTAAAATAAGAGGATCACTTGAATTTGTGGTTGCTGTGAGCTATGATGCGACAGCACTCTACCCAGGGCGAGAGAGTCTCATTCCATCTCAAACAAACAAATAAATATATAAAATAACCTAAAGATAATCATGGGAGACACCAAGTGCCTGGTCTGGACTCTCCAAAAATGTCACTGTTACAAAAGACAAAAGCTGAGGAAGAGTTCCAAACTAAGTGACTAAAGACATCTCAATAAAAAAGCATTTGACAAAATCTAAAGGCCATTCATAAAAAAAAAAAAACACTCAACAAACTAGGAAGAAGAGTTCTTAGAGCTTTAAAGTACATCTACACTGGTTTGGTGCCCGTAGCACAGGGGTTTTGGCACCAGCTACATACACTGAAGGTAGTGGGTTCAAACCCAGCCCTGGCCAGCTAAACAGCCATGACAACTGCAACAAAAGATAGCCAGGCGTTGTGGCGGAAGCCTTTAGTCCCAGTAGCTTGGGAGGCTGAGGCAAGAGAATTGGAGGTTGGAGGTTACTGTGAGCTGTGACGCCATCGCACTCTACCGAGGGCAATATAGACTCTGTCTCAAAAAAAATAAAGTGCATCTACAAAAAATATATATATCCACAGATAAAATCATATTTAATGGTGAAAGAATGAAAGCTTCTAAGATCAGGAATAAGAGGTCCTCCCCAACCACCTCTATTCAATACTATAGTAGAGTGACATAGATGGCAGCCACCACAGGCTTGGACAATTTATAAAAATTGAATATTCAGTCTTAAATTAGAATGTGGAACTAAATACCCAGAAGCACTCTCCTATGTAAGATTTGCAACAGAAACTAACAAGAATGGAGTTAATAGTTCTAATGGAGTAGTAAGCCCAAGAGCCATACCAGTGCTAGGAAAAACGGCAGAATTCATAAAGCATCAACATCCTACAAGAGCTTTAGCACTTAATGATATCTAAAGAAAATATGTAACTCCCTCATTCACCTAAAGGACAGTGTTACAGCAATTAATCAAAAAGAACTGCAGACCCTTCCCCTTCCACCCATTTGATCTAAGCAGTCTTCATTGTTCACAGTACTAAATTTTCTAGATACGTCTTGTAGACCCCCAACTCAAAGTACTGGAAAAGAAGCCCCCATCCAAAGGCAGTTTATCTTAAGATACTATAAGTATTACTATTTTTTTGTTGTTCATTTGAAATACTAAGTTTGCTATTAAAAAAATACTGTAGGCTCGGCGCCTATAGCTCAACCGGCTAAGGCGCCAGCCACGTACACCTAAGGTGGCGGGTTCGAATCCCCAGCCCGGACCCGCCAAACAACAATGACGGCTGCAACCAAAAAATAGCCGGGCGTTGTGGCGGGC